>JASSUY010036447.1:0-47168 GCA_032466535.1 Forpus xanthops
AGAGGTAGAGCAGTTGTCATTTACCTGAATTTGTGCAAAACATTTGACACTGCCTTGTGTGATCAGTGTGGATAGAGTGTGGGCAGCACGGGCAGTGTGTGATCAGTGTGGACAGTGTGGGCAGCACGGGCAGTGTGTGATCAGTGTGGGCAGTGTGGGTAGCACGGGCAGTGTGTGATCAGTGTGGGCAGCGCGGGCAGTGTGTGATCAGTGTGGACAGAGTGTGGGCAGCACGTGCTGCACCAGTGGGGAAATTCCTGCCTCTCTCAGGCCACTGACACTCACGTGTGTGAGGCTCTTCTCTCTGCACCAAATAAACGTGATGCGTTTCCGTCTCTTCCCCCTCCCAGGAACTCCAACAGAAGAGACCTGGCCTGGAATAACGTCCAATGAGGAGTTTAAGGCTTACAATTTCACACAGTACCGAGCACAGCCATTGATAAATCACGCCCCAAGGTACCTCCTCGAGCAGGGACATGGGAGGCATGAGGTGGGATTGTGCTGGTGGGGAAGACCAATTCCATTTGCTCCTTGTGGTGGTGGCAGCTTCCAATGCAGCTGTGCGTGGAGGTCCCAGTGCCCCCTGTCCCTTGCATTGATTATTGCAGTGTGTGCTGGGTGCAGTGGTGCTCCATTCTTTATTTCCTTCTTCTCTCAGGCTGGACTCGGAAGGCATCGACTTGCTGATGAACCTCCTTCTGGTGAGTGGTGGAGCCCTGCATGTGGATGGCAAAGGGATTTTGGAGCCAGGCAGGAGAGGAGCTGTGACTGCAGAATAAGCTGTGGCCCTATAGCTATGGCCTTGTAGATGCTGTCCCAAACCACCTCCCATTAAGGATGGAGAATCAACCTTTACACTGTGTCCTCTCAAACGCGAGTGAGAGGACACAAACCTGATGATCCATAAGGTCCAACAGGAGCAGTGCAGCCCTGCGCTCACACAGCTTCTGCTGTGCCCTGTGCCCATCAAACAGCACTGGGAACTCTTTCACGGTGCGCGCACCCACAGTCACCCACAGACATCAGATTGCTCGGGCACTCACGCGCATAGGTGCCCCGATGAGTGTGCGAGCCCCAGCGCAGCTCCCACGAGCAGCCTGTGTGTAACTGCCTTTCCCTGTGTGCAGTACAAAGCCAAAGGCCGGATCTCGGCGGAGGCAGCCCTGCGGCACCCATACTTCAAGAGCCTGGGGGAGCGGGTGCACCTCCTGCCCGACAGTAAGTGCGCGTGTACCCGGGGAGCTCTGCCGCCGTGCTCGGTTCCTATCGTCTGTGTTCAGCCATGGGGGGAGCGTGGGGGCCGCAAGAGCGAGGAGCAGTTTGGGTGTGTGAAGGAGCAGCTCTGATGAGGTGCAGTGCGCTGAGGCACTGCTGCCCCGCTTGGACTGACCCCCCTCTGTTCAACCCCCTCCAGATGCCTCCATCTTCTCCCTGAAGGAGATCCAGCTTCAGAAGGACCCTGGCTACCGAGGCTCAGCCTTTCAGCAGTCAGGTAGGACTGAGGGAAGCATGCTGACCCCACGTGGTGCCATGGACTGCACTGGGGTTGGTCTCAGTGGGGCCCACATCGGAAAGAGCCAAACCTCCTCCTGCTTCCTGCTTTGGTCCATAAATCACCCCTAGGGCATCCGTACTTGTCATTTACCGCGGTACCAAAGTCACATCTCTGTGTCCTGAGGCGCAGCTCCCTCCTCCGGGAATGCTGTGGGCTCATAACCTCCTCTGCAAAGCGCTGCTCCCCATCTGATCTCTCTGACCCATCTTTCTCTCTTCCTCAGCCCGAGGGAAGAACAGGAGGCAGAGTATATTTTAAACTTGGATCTCGTGTTCCCCTCATCACCATGGAGATCAGAGCACTGAGAAAGGAGACGGCAGCTCCCACCTGACCCACCGCACAATTACTGACTCCAGCAGGATGATGCTGAAGAGCCCTTGGCCTTAGGCTCTCCCCTGCCTGTCCCCACCACCACAGCCCCTAATAGCTGCTGTTGAGGGACCTGTTGCCTTTCTCCCCTCTTGTTGTCATGTTGCCCCCATCAGACGTGACCTGCACGTGAAGCACAAAACCCAGGGCAGCCCTCCCTTGTTTGCCCTTGCCTCTCTGGAATCCCTTTTTATCTTCCCATCTTTTGTACCTGAATCCTGATAAGGATGGAGCAGCTGAGAGGAGAGGGCTTCTCATTGGTTCCCCCAGTGTCTCCCCCTCCTTGCCTCCATTGTGTTCCCAGATTCGGTGGGCTGGATGCTCCCCAGGGATGTCCTGAGGTGGGAGCAAGGCCTGGCTGTGCAGGAGTGGAGCCAGATGTTGGCTCTGTGCTTCATCCAGCCCTTCCCAAGCACCGATGGAGCGGCCTCTTCCTCCTCTCGGATCCCACCCCCCCTCTGCCATCGTCACGAGGGGCAGGACACTGCTCCCAACCGCCATCAACCCCGATGCTGTGGCAGAGCCCACGGTGCATCCTCTGCACAGCAGCGTGTTGCACACACCCACCTCAGTGCGGTTCGGCCCAGAGGGAAGGGGGAGAGGTGCCAAACCTCCCACAGCTCAGCTGTGGGTACCAGAAATAGACCCGCAGAGAAGCAAATCCTCCCTCAGACCTCTCTGCCTGGCCTCTATGTCTGCAGCCAGCACCAGATCGTACCAGCCCTCACTCAGACTGATGCTGTGGGACCGGGATGTGTGCTTCGGTATGAACGCGCTTTGCTGGCCGAGGACTGCTCCTGGTGTGTTTTCCCCCCCTGTGCACTTCGGGAACATGCCAAATCCATCCCAAGTGAAGAGGCCTCTGCTGCACCTCTCCCCCACAGCCTGCAAACAGCCTCAAACATCTGCGAGCGTGTGAGCCTTGTCTCCTCACTGTATAATAGCCGTATCCCTTTTTTGGCTCTCTCGGCTCACTGGTCCTCTCGCCCACCTCCATCCTCCAGCCATGGATGTGGACAGGACGCTGGGGACTTGGCAGGTGCTGTGACCATCCCCTGGCATTGGGATTGGTAGGACATGCCGATGCCTTCATCCATCACGCTCTCCCTGTCCCTGTTCCCAGGGGAGTGAGGGCTGTTTTCTTCTTTGCTGTGTCATTTGTTCTGTGATCCTTGGAAAACACAAAGTGTGAGGATAAACACGGAGACCCTGGAGGTCTGCAGAGCTTCTGGGGTGACTCCTCCCTGTGCCAGCGCTCAGGGCACCCCCTGAGGCCCCCCCAATCCAACCAAAGCTGTTCATTCGGGTTTGTCCTAGACAAGCATCCAGACGTCTGCATTGTTTGAGGTTTGCCCATCCCTGCTCCGTTCCGCTCTCACTGTATCCAGCATAGAGCAGGCTGAATAGTTCATTAATTGTTTCCATTTGATAGGGAAGAGCATGAGCAGCCACCAGTGACGCACTTCACCCCGATGGCAGGGGAGCTACTGCCTGGTGCCTGCATCCGGCTCCTGCTCCATGGGGCTTGGCAGTGGGGGGTTCACAAAGGGAGGAGTAAGTCTCAGCACTCCCATTGTCATCTTTTCTTTCACAAAGGCATTTTACAAAGGAATTTCCTTGGCATGGCAGGGGTCCGTGGTGCAGACACGCGCTTCCCAGGGCATCTCCCAGCAGGAATTAGCAGACAGGCCAGCTCACGGATAGCATCCTCTGTGCAGGTACATGGGGTGAAGAGTGCTGGTGTGCCCAGGCAAGGACAGCCCCCGCTGTGCTCTGAGCACAGATCAGAGCAGGGAGAGCAGGAGCCCCCTCCACACACCCTGGGGAAGCTCATCCTGGGTGCTTGACCTGTCTCTGTGTGGGTTTCCTGCTTGGCATTGCCATCCCCATGCACTGAGGTTGCCTCTTGTGGGGCTGTCACGGAGGATGGAGGCTCTCCACAGCACATCATACCTCGGAGTCAGCTCTCCCCCCAGAAGAGAGATCTTCCCTCTGAAGGTCAAGGTCACCTCCAGGGGAAAGGCCTAGCAGTGACCATGCACAGATCTGCTTTGCCCGGGGTCAGATAGCAAACACAAAGAGCCTCTTACTGCTGTTTATTCTTTTGTAGTTTGCCTTTCCCCACACAAGTCCTCCTTAAAGGAAACACTAATATTTATTAGCCCTGTGAGCTGCTAACAGCCCAAATACAAGATAACCCCTTTTGTTCCTCTGCATTCAATGGGTGTTTGATTTGTGTGTGTCAATATTTGGTGTCTTGCTGAGCAAGAGTTGATCTCCCAAGCTCTTGTCACTGCTGCCCTTGCTCGTGTAGGACCCCTGAGGGGCATGGGTCTGATGGAGATTGTGAGGATGAGCATCTCTTGGACCAGGGAAGTAATGACCCCTGTGCTGGGCACTACAGCTGCCTGAGAGGAGGATGGAGCCAGGGGGACTGGGCTCTGCTCCCAAGGAACAAGGACAGGACAAGAGGAAGCAGCCTCAGGCTGCACCAGGGCAGGTTTAGATGGAGCTGAGGAACAGTTCCTTTCCCAAAGGGTGCTCAGGCATTGGAACAGGCTGCACAGGGCAGTGCTGGACTCACCGTCCCTGCAAGTGCTCACACACCGTGTAGCCAAGGCCCTCAGTGCCATGGGTCAGCGGTGGCCTTGGCAGTGCTGGGGATGGTTGGACTGGATGAGCATAAAGGTCCTTTCCAACCGAGCTGATTCTGTGATGCCACAGTCTGAGAACGCAAGGGCTCTGCTCCGCTGCTTGCAAGGGGATGGAGCGTGCGGTGGGGCTGCGATGGCGTTGCTCCCTGCCTGCTCCAGCAGCTCATCCCATGCAGGAGGTTTAAAGCGGCGTTAATGAAGATGCTGGAAATGGCTGTGGCTCTCCGGCATTTCTCTCATTCCATGGGTTCTCCCATCCTGGAGCTTTGACAAAGGAAAACTGTTGTTTTGCCTTCCCAGGCATTTTTCCTGCAGTTATTCATGTGGGGTTTTGTTACCGTTCTGGTGGAAAGCGGAGGGTTTGGCTGATGCTCAGGAAAGGCCCCGTTCTGTCGCCTCTCCAGCTGATAGCTACCTAAAGAAACGTAAGTCGTGGCCTGTGTAAAGCAAGGTCGGTGTTACAGGACAATAAAGAGGCAGAGCTGTTAAACCTCACCCTCTCCATGCACACATGCACACGCCTTTCCTGGCCAATGCGGTGCCAGCTCTATTTAAGACTTTAAATAGCAAAACCCATCGTATCTTGGAGACTGAGGACAAAAGAAGTGGATTTTTTCCTTTCCCTTCACACATGATGAGAAGTAATGAATGCAATTGGAAGGCCGTTTTCCCAAGCTCATATGCCTTGGTTTGGGAACCTGCCTGGCTCTCTGGAGCCCAGCTCCGCTGGTGTTCTGCATGGAGCTGGCTCAGAGCATGGAGCCAGCAGTGGCCAAGCAGGTCCTGGTCCTGAAATCCACCAGCTTGGAAGTGGTGTGGTCACTGCCTGTCCCTGTGTGCTCCAAGCTTGTCAGAAACCCACTGGATGTCCCCTTTGTGCTTCCCGCTGTTGAGCCTGGGCACAAACACCATGGTACCCCCTCTGTGGAGTCGTCATTGCCTCCTTCCTTCCTCAGCATCGTGCTTGTCCTGCAGCAGGAATAACAGATCTGAGCAGCCAGGATGCACATACTGTGAACGTTCTCTGGTGTGATCCATTTGCAGAATACCAATAATATATATAAGTAGTGTTGGACAAACGGAAGGTGCGTTTTAAAAAGAAATGATTTTAAAGATTTATTCCAAAAGAAGCAATGATTTATATACATATATATATATAGAGAGAAAGGTTTTCCTGGAATAAATGGAAAGGTACAAAAACTGGTAAAACAAGAATAAAAGATTGTATCCATCTCTCGATCTTGTGTCTGAACCTTTTCTATTTCAACTTTTGTATTTCGGATGTGTCCTGGGCTCTTTTGTGGATGTGCTTATTTTATTGCTGAGGCTTGTGTTCCACTTGTGTTGTGAATGCTCCGAGGCCAAGGCTGGACAATAAACTTGATTGAATTCAGGATAGTTTGTACAGGATTTAATTTCTCTCTCTTCTCTTTTGGTAGGAACAGGAGCTGCTTTGGGGCTGAGTGGCAGCTCGGTAGCACTGATGGCCCAGGCTGTGCATCCCTTGGGGGGCTCCAGAGCGGTGAGTTGCTCCGTGCTGAGCAAAGAAACCCCAGACACAATGACAAAGGGCTTTCCCCCTCCCTGACCTTGGCCTGGGGTTGAAGCACAGGACCTCAGTGTGCAATAGGAGAAGGTTCCTGTGGTCCCTCGCACAGATCTGAAGGCCCTGAACAAATATTGCCATAAGGCTATCGGGTAAATAAAGCTCGGAGCTGTGAGCTGCCCAGCCCGTGGTTGCAAAGCAACTGGAGGGCAGAGCTGGGGAAGGGACAGAGCAACGCTGTTTCCCACAGCTCTGGCAGCTGAAAGTCTCCCTGAGATCAGAACTGTTCAGCACAGCAATGCCCTTATGTGATCCTGCGCTCCGGTCCATCAGTGCTGCAGAGGCTGCAGCCACACGGGCCTGGGAAGAGGCAGAGGTGGGATTGTGGGGGGACCTGTGGGATCTCTGCGGGCAGACCCATGGCGTGAGCCCGCGGGTGATGGGAAGGGGCAGTGCCCTTCACCCCCTGCCCTGCGGCACCTCGGCCATGCCCAACCTGAGTCACGTCCAGGCTCTGGCAGGGGCAGGTCCCCAGGACAGACCTGTTTGCTAAACCAGTTCCTCCATCTGCTGCTCTCATTCCTCCGGTCTCACCGGGGCGGTGGCATCCGCCAGGGCCGGGAAGTGCTCCGGGTGTCGTGGCACATATGGAACCCCAGCCTGGTTTGTGTTGGAAGAGACCCATCACTCCTTGTTCTGTCACTAAAGTCCTGCCCGGGGATCCCGTGCCCAGGTGTACCCTGCTGCCCGAATAGCCGTGACCTCTCTGCTCTATGTCCCTCCGTGCCCCACAGGATGCTCAAGCCAGGTCTCTGATTGCTCCCCTGGTCTCTGAGCATATCTGCAAGGCAGGGTTGATACCAGCTGCCCTGAATGAGGTGATCTGTGTGTTAAACTACAGATCCACAGCGGGAGGCTCAGCCTGCCCGTTCCATTGGAGCCCACCCTCCTCTGCAGCAGTTTTAGGGCAGTAAAGGAGGAAGCACATTGACTCCAGCTCAGCCTGAGTGGGTGGTAGGAAAACATGTAGGTGAGTGCTTCCTTCTTTTGGGTGAGGTACAGGGCCTGAAGTATCCGAGCCAACTTCTCAGGCTGATGTTTGACCTAGGAGTGGAGCCAAGCTTTCCAAATCTCACAGTGTGTCCTAAACTCTTGACTCCAAAACACCACGAGGTGAACCCCTCTCTTGTGCGGCCCGGCCCATTCACGCTGGGTTAGTGAGCATCTTACATGCAGCCTCAACCCATACGGAGAGCTGCCCCTGGGTTGTGAGAAGCATCACGTCTTGCCTTAGTAAGGTTCAGTGATTCAGAATGGTTGTTTTCTTATTTGCCCAAGCTTGGTCTGGGTTTTGGGGTTGAATTGGAGCTGCTGGAAAGCATCGGTGGTCCTGTCTCCAAGAGCACACACAGCTCCTCAGCCCATGGCGGCACTGGGATGATGTGCTGGGAATTCTGAGGCTGTCAGCCTGGATTTGCCGTTTGTGGTCTCAGGGGGAGAGAGGGAAACCCTTTGACAGTGTCTCGGCCCTCAGCAGAAACCCGGAGAGGGGCTCTGGACAAGGGCCTGTAGGGACAGCACAAAGGGAATGGCTTTAACCTGCCAACCCCACGCAGGGGCTCAGCGTCAGAGAAGTAATTCATGGCTGAAGGCATGAAAGTGGCTGCGGTGTCCAACCTGCCATGGCTCTGCCTGCCCCAGCAGCGTGCGAGGACACGGGAAGCCAACGGGAGGTGTTCCTCGAGCGCTGGTGGCATCGCTGATGGACGCAGCGGGTGACGCTGCGCCTTCATTCAGGAGATGGCTCTGCAGCAAGCACAGGAGTGTGGGTGTTTAATTCACTGCGAGTGTAACATTGATTTCAGTTTGGAAAACAGCCTCAAGTGCCTCCTCATGAAGCTAATTCGGGTATCGCCTATCCTCGGCCTGTGGCTTGCATTTCTATGAGCTACCTCTGAGGAGCTGGGTTCCAGTGCGTGGAGCCGGAAAGGATCGGTGTGTTCTGATGCTGACGAACCCACCTACGCTGCTTCTTATTTGCAAGCAGATCTGCAGGATTTGTGTTATCCCTGATGAAATGGCTGATATTCCTGGAAGGAAGTGTGCTGCCATTTAGGCCATTGATTAGCAAAGTGGGATCAGCTCTTGTAGCTGGGATAGGGGCTGTACTGCCGTCTGTAACCTCTGGTGCCTGGATGCTGCCTTTTCACCTGGGAGCGGATGCAGTGAGCCTGCAAAGGTGGGCAAAGTGTTACTCAGCCATTTTATGGTTGGGGAAGTCAAGGTCCAGAGAGCTGATGCTATTAAGTGCCAGTGATGCAAGAAGGGAAGTCAGGAGCAGAGTGCAGGTGGCCTGACTCCCTGTCTGGTAAAGGGGAACCAAGTCTGAGATCAAGTGGGGTCCAGGGGAACCACGGGTAAAGCCATGTCAGCCCTTTCTTGGAGCATGGCTCCTGTGTGTGGTTCATTCAGCAGGTGACTCCACGCACAAGGAGGGTCGGGAGATGGCTCTCCCAGCAGTGCTTTGGTGGAAAGGCTTCCCTGACACAGTCCTGCCTCCCTTGTGCTGTTTTGTCCCACTTATGGATGGGGATAATGAGGTATTCTGCAGTGGTGTGACCTCTGGAAGCTGGTTGTTGCCTGGCAGGGAGAGCCAAAGGCCATGGCTCCCAGGCCATGTGTCAGCCTCTCCCCTCCATCAGGCTGTTAAGGGAGATGCTTTATCGCGTCATGACACAGCCCAGTTTCCGGCCATGCTGTGACTCACTCCATGTCCACGGTTCATTCCTTCCCGGCCCTCAGTTTCCCCATAAGTAAAACAGGACAACAACATTACCCCCGCCCTGCACCAGCTGAGCTGGTCCTTTGATTGCTTAATGGCTTCAGGTGCTGCACATCGGCAATGAGGGGTTTGTTGCCCACCACCTGCACTACGCTGTTCCCCACAGCTCGCTTTGGTGGTGGAAGAAGACATGATCCTGCTCCTTTTACTATGGGAAGACTCCAGTGGATACCACAGACAGGGAGGAGCAAGGACTCAGATGCAGTTTAGATTAGCTAAACATTAAGCTATGTCCAGGTGGAAATGAGCACCTGCAGCCTGGAGCAGCATTCCTGAGGTCACAGGATGTGTGAGTACCTGTGCAGGGTCCCTGGCACTGCCATGGGAGGGGATGTGGTGCGAGGCCTGGAGCCAGCCCTGAGCCATCGATTCTGCTTTGCCTGGAAAGAGTGTTCTAAAAATTGCCATAGTCTTTCCTTGCTAAAGTAGGTGAAATATTTATACATCCAGCCTCTAGCGGAGACCTTTTGCGTAAGCATCAACTGCTCCGGCTTTCAAGCAGGCGCCCCCATCCTCCCTTAAGCCATCTTCTGCTTCTCGGCCACAGAAGGGGCAACTTTAATTGCGTTTGTCTGGAACGCTCCAACCTATTTACGGGTACGGGAGACTGCAGAGACGGTCACAGCAGCAGGAGAGAAGAGATTTGAGGGCTTCCTTCCTTGGCTGTGCTCGGCTGCGGCCGGAGTGTGGTGTCAGTGTGGATGGGGGAGAAGCTTTTGGGTACAGAACCCCCCGGTGGGGGTCCTGGGTGTACCGGGGGGGGCAGGATGCGTTCTGTCCCCGGAGGGAGGCACTGGGATGGGGATGCTCCGTGCGGTGGAAAAGGGCTCCGGGGCTGAATGGGGCTCCATGGGGTGGAGGGGAGCTCGGGGGGGCTCCTCCCCGGTCCCGGAGGCGGAGCCAACGCCCGGCGCTGCTCCGCGGGCTCCGGAGCCACATCCTGCAAGGGAGGAGCGGGGCCGGGAGCGGAGCCAGGAGCGGGGCCGGGCGGAGCGGGAGCCGCATCGCCGTGGCCGCCCCGCGCCGCCGCCCAGGATGTGGTGGGACGAGCGGGTGTCGGCGCGGTTCCGGAGGAACCTGCAGCCCACCCTCACCTACTGGAGCGTCTTCTTCAGCTTCGGGCTTTGCATCGCGTTCCTGGGGCCCACGCTGCTGGACCTGCGCTGCCAGACACAGAGCTCCCTCTCCCAGATCACTTGGGTCTTCTTCTCCCAGCAGTTCTGCCTCCTGCTCGGCAGCTGCCTCGGAGGGGTCTTCAAGAGGACGTAAGGCGCCTCCCGCAGACCCCCCCCTTCCCCTTCCCGAGGCTTCGCCTCCCCCTCGCATCCCTCCATTGGGTTGGCGTGGATGAGCCGGGATGCTGCGGTCCTCGTGGGAAAACCCGAGTGGAGCGGGAGGGGAGGGAAAGCAGCCCATGGGATGCGGGGCGGGAGCCGTGCTCCCCGCTCCCGCATGGTCCCGCACCCCGGAGGAGAAGCCACCGATTCCTCGGAGCTCAGCATGGGGGGAGCCTCGGGGAAGTTCCCCCCGAACTTCCCGCAGGGTATTTGCCTTAACCCGGGTTTTGATCGCGGCAGTGACATTGGAAGTCCGTTTTGATAACCTCGGTGTCGGGGATCGAGGCGCTGCTGTGCTCCCTGGGAGCCAACACGAGGCGGGATGCGAGTGACCCTCGTGGTCCCAGTGCTGGGATCCATCAGCGCACTCCATGGGGCAGCGTGAACATGCGCAGGGGGTTGTTCAGGATGTGTTTTAAAGGCTCAACCCTGGTGATGGCCACACAGGCGTTTGATTTGTGGCTTGGTGACGACTGAGCTTCAGCTGGTTATTTACCTTGTCACCGGTTGTTGGGGCAGTGATGTAACGCGGAGCTCGGGGTATCTCTGGTGTACACATCGTGTGTGTGTTTAACAGGGAGAACATGGGGGAATGTTGCATGAATCCTTCGCTGTAGAATGCTGTTTAAAGTGTTGTGCTCAGCTCCTGTGAGCTGCGGCTGAGGAAGTGCCATTAGGGCACCTGTTAAATCACCGTCCTGGTACATTGAGCCCCAGCCTGGACCGAGCCCATGGAGCGCCTCTTGGTTGGGCTGTGCACGGGAATGGGGACAGCACGTGGGAACCTTGCCCTGGGTCTGACACTGCTCTGAGGCCGTTGGGTCAGCGGCAGTGCCTCTGCCAGCGCTCACTGCCTCACATGCGTTTGAAGGAGCAAATGCATGATTGCTTCCTGCTCCTGCTTCCTCCGCACGGCTCCTGCCCTCGCTCGGTCCGTGGCCCCGATGGGGCTTTGTGCTCAGAGGCTGCAGACTTTGAACGCTGGGGAGAAGTGTGTGTGGTGCTTGTTGTCCGGGATGTCTTTGTGATCCCTGCCTTCAGAGCAGCCGCCAGGCAGGAGGGCATCGTTTGGGTTCTGATACCTTGTGAGCACCGTGGGGGTTTCTGAGAGCTGTGTGCTGTAGTGTGTGGGTTTGGGTGAGGATATCGACTGGTCAGGCTCTGAGAGCATCCCCTCTCCAGGGACGGACACATCGAGCTGTCCTGCTATGGATTCCTACTTCTGGGCCATGCTGCTGGCTTACAGATCAAAGCCTGCCAGGAGGGAGGAGTGCTGACGGGCTGTATTTTGGAGTTAGGAGATGGATAGCTGCTGGTAGAGGATCCCAATGCGTTGTCTGCCTGCAGGCAGGCCGAGCCGAGGTCTGGCCACAGGCTATGCTTGATTCCTGATGCCTGAGGAACGTAGGCTTTGCTGCCTGCTTGTGATTAAAGGCTGTGCTGGTCTGAGCTGGCTGCTCTGAGTGATGGACTCCATGCTGTGGATTCTGCAGCACAGATCGGTGCTGGCACCTAGATAATGGTTTGGTTCCTCTCAGCAGAGAAGCTGCTGAGGTCTGGGTTGTGGCCTCTCTGCTCTCAGCCCCACTACAGTCCTGGAGCAGAATGATGGCACCCGTCCCTTCTGTAACTTGACGCGAGCTCCGGCATTCCCTCTGTGCAGGATTCCAAGGAAGAGCAAAGTTTGCCACTGCGCCTTTCCCCGAGTGGTGCGGAAATGGGATGGTTCCTTGTGCTTGAGACCCGGCTGTGCGCCGTGCTCCCTTCCCTGGCTTCGAGGAGTTGAGGGAAGCTCAGCTCCCCATGGAGCTGCAGGACCCATTGAAGCTTGGGCTCCCAGCGGGCTGCTCCTCTCTGGTGACTCCTGCTTGGGGTTTGCTGGGTGGGAATGACAAGCTCTGCTTGGAAGGATGCAGCTTTGCACAGGGCGCTTGCACGGTCCATGCTGGGATGGGACCCTTTTGCCCCTCTTCCTTTCGCCATTCCCTGGGTGCACATTGCAGGGTATGGCTCTGCCCTTCAGCATCCCATTTCTGAAGGTTCCTGCTCGAGCACGTGGCTGGTGCATGCAGGGCACTGCTCACTGCAATGAAAGCAAAGCCTTTTGGATCAGAGAGCAGAGGGCACAGTTATTGAGCACGAGCTCCTCCGGGGAGGCAGCGTTCCCTGGGCCCAGGCAGTGCTTCCTGCTGGGGACCTGGATGGGACCTGCAGGCGGATGTGGGACAATCCGGGCAGCTGCCTTCATCCCTGTCCTCGCTCCATCCCTCGGGGCTCTGGGGTTTTAATGATCAGTTTTGCAAGCCTGAATTAACCTGATTATCATTCTTGATGGGAGTGACTTAGAAAATGCTCCCTGGAGGGGGGAGACATACTTGAAGTCATAGAGTTCCTGCTGCAACGGGAACACTGAGGTGAGGGGTTCTATGTGCTGTGTGGGAAGGAGAGGGGAAGCTTTGCTGACTGTAGGATAGCATTAACCGTCCTAATCCCATAGAGATCCGCCTAGAGCTTTTGCAGGGAGCTGCAGACCTTCCCTTGAGCCTTATGATGGAGCTGGGACATGCTCTGGGTGATCCCAAAGCAGAGACCATGGCGTTCCAAGTTTCACACCATCAGGGGTGCAGCCCCCCTCTGAAAGTCACAGGGTACCTCATGGGAGGATGCTTTCAAAGAGGTTTGTTCCTAAAGAAACCCCTCAGCTGGTTGTTGGGTGCTGAGCGGTGTCCTGTGCCTGCATCTTGGGGATTTGGCATGGGAAGCAGTGATCCCTTGGTCCCGTTAATGCCAGAGGCAGGGAAGGCTGCAGCAGGGTTATGACATCTCCTTGATATCCTATGGCTGGAGCAGGGATTTTTGCTCATCAGGGAGAAGTGAGGTGATGTTTTTAGTGCTTGTTAAGGACATAACATGCAGTTAATGTTTGGTGATGGGTGCGCTCCCTTAGCCCTGCGCAGGCGGTGCTGTGGCTCGCTGGGCTGCGGAAGAGATGAGGCATTGCCGGGGGTTCCCCTCTCACTCCCAGCCTTGGATCCCACTGTTTGTGCCTCTGCCCCTCTCCCCACTGCTGTACCCCAGAGGGTGCTCGGCGCTGCTTCTCCAGGCTCAGAGCTGCTGCTCTCCCATTTGCTGCCTGGTTTTCCTGCCGTGACTGTGCACATCTCGCTTTGCTGCCTCCCTCTTCCCTCCCCCAGGAATCCCACGCTGGTTCCCCGTTTTGCTGTCGGAGGAAGATGAGGCCGTGCAGCTTTACACAGCACTGGGAGATGGGAGCACCCAGCTGGGCCCTGGTGCAGCCAGGGCAGGAGGAGCAAGGAGACCTGCCCTTGGCCTGGTGTTCTGTTGTAAGCAACGAGCGGGACGTGGAGGGATAAATCACTGCGGGGTTGCAGATGAGCAAGGGCTGTGCACAGACACAGTGATGTGCAAGGCTGTTCAGGGCAGGAGGGTTGGCACCAGCCTCCGGGGCTGTGCTGCACCTCCAGCCCGTGCCTCCATGGAGCCTTCCTCCTCTTTGGGCAAAGCGAAGGGTGTTAGCAGGGACATGGGGGTGCTTTGCTCAGGGGTTACGCGTCCGTGCTGAGGACAGGCAGCTGTGTCCCCAGCTCATACAGCAATGGCCTCCCAGGCTTTGGGAGCCAGGGATGGGGTTGTGCCTGTGCCGCTTCTCTGCTGTGACTTCAGTCCCATCTTTCTGGTTGTTTCAGTGCTCGCTGTCTGGTCCCTGTTTCCTTCCTTCCTTCCTTCCTTTCCACTTGGCAGCTCCGGAGCAGCGCAGTGCCAACCCCGGCGCCTGCTGCATGGCTCGGCTCGCACCGAGAGCAGGCGCAGGCAGGGCCGGGCTGCTGCCAGCCTTGGGGTGCTGGGTACCAGCGTTACCTCTGCCACACGCAGCCCCGGGGCTTCTCTGATGAGTGGGAAGTGGCAGCGGTGCTGAGGGAAGGGAGGATGCTCCCAGCACGAAGATGACACAGGGCACAGGGAGGAAACCTCAGTGGTTCCCTGTGGGGCAGGATGGCACCTGAGGGCAGGTTTGGGATGGCAGTGACGTGGATGCTCTGTGGGAGCTGTGATTGCCCAGCAGCTCTCATGCCTGCTCGTGTGATACAGACCCATGTCCCTTTCCCATTCCCAGGTCTGCCCAGGTAACAAGGGGAGGTTGTGGGTGTTATTCTGCCTGGAAGTGTGCAGAACAGGGGTTTGAAGGGTAGAAAATGTCTCTTTGGGGTGTCACCATCCCCACAGGAGATGGCTGTGGCTGTGATGTGGAGACATGGGGCGCAAGGTGTGTAGCATCTCCCGTGTCAAGGAGCATGTGCTGGAGCTGCATTAGTTGGAGCTATGGCCTCTGGGCACGTCTCCTAATGCCCACCCTGACCCAGGGCTGTGGTGTGGGTGCTGCTCTCATGGTAGTAATCCTGTCCTGTCTTTCCCTGTTTCAGGTTGTCTCAGTCCTTGTTTGCACTCTTTGCCTCATCACTGGCAATCTCCTTGGTCTTTGCCATCATCCCCCTGTGCCACAATGTGGTGGTCCTGGCGGTGGTCATGGCTGTGGCAGGACTGGCCATGGGCTGCATCGACACCATCTCCAACATGCAGCTGGTGAAGATCTACCAGAAGGACTCTGCCATCTTCCTGCAGGTGAGCAGGGAGCCTTCCTCCCCGGCGGAGGAAGAGGAGCGGTCACCCCCTGCTTGACCTCCGTGTCTCATCTCTCACAGGCCCTTCACTTCTTTGTGGGCTTTGGGGCGCTGCTGAGCCCACTCATTGCTGACCCCTTCCTCTCGGACACCAACTGCATCCTCTCGAACTCCACGGCCAATGCCTCCAGCAACCTCCCTCACATCCGCAAGTCCCTGGTGCCGCATCACCCAGGGAACCTGTCCCATTACGACCTGCCCATGAAGGGCATGGTGGTCACACGCGTCTCCTACGCCTTCTGGATCATGGCCCTCATCAATGTAAGTGCCCAAGGTGGTGTTGGGGACATCCCTGGTTCTTGGCTTTGGAGGTTGCTGTGGTGGTTGGGGGTTGTTGGTGCCCATTAGGTGGGTCCCAATGGTAGGTGGAGGTGAGGATGGTTGTGCTGGGGGAAGATTGTTCCTCCAGCATCCTGCAGGCAGGAAGTACACCAGAAAGAGCCACAGCTCTTGCTCCATGGAGCCTGGGGAGGAGCTTGGTGATGGGAGGCTGACTCAGTGGGACGTGATTTGCACTGATACTTATAGCAGAGTCCCATTGATGAACTGAGTTATGGGGCCAAAACCTGGATTGAGGTGTCTCTGTTTGCTGGTGCCCTGATGGTTTGCAGCAGATGCAAAGGCCCTGTGGCCCTTCCTTTGTGAGAGGGATGGGTTTTGTCATCCTCCTTTGTCCCAGCACTGCTCTTCTGCTATTGCCCTGTTCCTTACCCCCCGCTTAGCACAAGTCCCAGCATGGTTCAGTGGGGCTGCTCCCTTGCTGGGCTGTGGCTGTTCCGCTGAGCCTGAGCTGCTGCTGTCACTTCCCCAGCGGCAGAGCCCCATGTGTGTAATTGTTCGTGTGGGTCTGGAGTGATGACACCAGATGGTGTTGATGCAGCGGTGCTGTTCATGCCAGGATTGATGCTGAGGGCAGCACCGCTGATGGGGTCCCTACAGTGAGCCCAGGCCTTGCTATGAGGTGCTCTGTGATCACCCAGGCGGGTGCTGGAATGGGTTCCTTTGCAGGAGTACCAAAAGGAGCAGCCCCTGCCCGGGAGGAGGAGCAGCTTTAATCACCTCTGCTTCAGTGTGCCAGGGGAGAGGAGCTTTTAATTACACAGGAGCCTTCTCCGCCAGTCAGTCCTGAGCAAGCTGATTGAGTTCAAAGCACTGCTTTGGATCAGCGATGTGGCTGATGTCAGGAGGGGGCTGCCAGACCCCCGCTCTGCTCCCAGCAGTGCCCCGGCGGTGTTTTGGGAGCGATGGGAAGTGGAGTCACCATCCCTGGGAGTGCTCACAGCCCGTGTAGATGCGGGCAGCGGTGGCCTGGCTGGGAGGCTGATGGCTGTTGGGGTGAGGGTTGGGAAACAAGCGCAAGAGGAGCGTGGAGTGGGGCGTTCGCAGCCCCTGAGCGTGTCCCATTGCCGCAGCCGCGCTGTTCCTGCCTTTCCCAAAGCCTTGCCGAGGGAGCTGACTCCATCCCTTGTTAGAACTGAATAACCCAACCCGCAGCCCGGAGGTACCGGGAGGGGCTCAGAGCTGCTGCCCCTTCCTTAGGCTGCAATCGTCAGAGAAAGAGGAGGAATTAAAGCCCCAGGGAAGGGGATGGAAGGAGGGAGCTGCAGGAATGGAGACAGGAGCAGCAGCTTGGTTATGAAACGGTCAGAGCCCCGCTTCCGGCCCGGTTTTCCCAGGGCTCTGTGTATTCTGACAAGACCCCAGCTGAAATGATTCATTTCCATGTCTTGCTTTGTTTAAAGTGCAAACGTCTCAATTTGGCTTTGGCATCGCTGCAGCGTGTAAAGCTGACAGAAGGGTTGTTTAGATGGGATTGAGGCAAACCGGGTTCGCTGTGCCGCAAAGAAGCGGTTGAGCAGTATCGAAGTGAAGCGCTGGGATTTCTCTCCGCCAAAACCTTTCGTTCTGAAGAGCAAATTTTGGGGTTTTCATCCGGATTTGGAATAAAAACGTAGTTTGAAAATTCCCTTTTCCCACAGAAGGGAAATGTCATCATTCAGCCCCTTCCAATGGGCTGCAAATGAGGAAAACGTTCCTCCGAGAGCCGTTTGTCCGGAAGGTGTTTCCCAGGGGAAGTGCGGGATACTCCATTGTGCTTAAAAGGAGCCTGGGTACAATAGCAGGGAACAGCCCTGTGCTCCTGGGGGAGAGGCTGAAATAGAAAGGGGAGGGAAGGGGCCCGGGAGATACCCCGGCAGGGCTGTGTGAGGCAGCAGCTGCTCGAGCAATGACCTAATGCTGGGATGCCCTCATCCCCATGGAGAAAGAAAATCCTTCTGTTGAAAAGGTGAAGCAGAGAAAGCCCAAAGCAAATGGTTCCTACAGCAGAACCTCTGCCTGCTCGAAGGGATGGTCAGAGAATCCCAGCCTGGGTTGGGATGAAGGGACCTTAAAGATCCTCCAGATCCAACCCCTGCCACAGGCAGGGACACCTTCCATAGAGCAGCTTGCTCCAAGCCCTGTGTCCAACCTGGACTTGAGGACTGCAGGGATGGGGCAGCCACAGCTTCTCTGGTCACCCTGTGCCAGCGCTCAGCACCCTCACAGGGAACAGCTTCTGCCCAAGAGCTCATCTCAATCCCCCCTCTGGCAGTTAAAGCCATTCCCTCCAGGCCCTTGTGCAGAGTTCCTCTCCATGTTCCCTGCAGCCCCTTCAGGCTCTGGAGCTGCTCTGAGGTCTCCCCTTAAGGAGCCTTCTCCTCTCCATGCTGCCCCAGAGCAGCTCTTTGCCTTGTGCCAGGCAGCCAAGAAGAGCCATGCTGCCAGCCTGGAGATGGTGCTGTGTGGGTAAAGCCAAAGGGACTTCGGTGCCATTGTGTTAGAGATGAGGACGTGGGGAGCAAGGATGAGCCTGTTGTTTGCCTGGCAATTGCAGGGGTCTGGAGCTGGGCCCTTTCCTGAGCGCTCCTTAGGGCTGGAAGTGCTCAGGGATGTTCTCATGGCCTGGGCCCAATGCATAGGGATATTTTTTGCCAAATCTGCAATTTGGAAGAATAAAACCGGGTCCTGCCCTCCGGAAGGATTGGAACTATCAAGCGAATGCCTTTCTCTTCCATGGGACCGAACTCACTGTTCCTATTCCCATTGTTCCCAGAACAATGAAGCCCTCAAAAATGAATTCAGGCAAGAGTGGGATGGGGGGGTGGAATTCTCCATACATTTAAATTGTGCCCCGAGCCAACAAAAACCAGGAAATTTGGAGCTGGGGCTCCCACTTGCTCACAGACATGAAGAAAACAAGCACTGGGCAGGCGGAGGGTGAGCTGTCCTTTAGGATTTCCTGGCTTTCTTCCATGCTTTGCTGCAGGATAAACTTGGCTGTGGTGGGAGGAGATGGGAAGAGATGACAATGGGCTCTGCTTGCTTCCCTCTGCTTTTCCTCCCCAGAAAACAGGGAAGTTCCCTTGGGCCTGAAGGCTCTGTGGAGCTGTGGCTGTGCTCAGGGTGCAGGGGGTGATGCTGCGGTGCCTCTGGGATGGATCCAGCCCTGAGGTCGGTCCCAGGGCCCTCAGTTCCAAGAGGCTGTTTGAAGCTGCAGGGCTGCTGTTGGCCTGGGAACCACGAGCTCATCTCTTAGGAGGTGCTGAGCAACCTCTGCTTAATGGCTGGAGATGGGCAGAGCAGGTCCTGGAGCTGCTGCTTGTTCCCTCACGCAGGGTTTCGGCCGCAGGTCTCCTGCTCTGCCCGAGCAAAAGCTACCTCGTTGTTGTGTCCTTTGGGCAGATGCTTGGAGAGCAGAACACTTGGGTGTTGAAGGACCGGTGCGGTGCTTCGTGGTGTTTGTATTTAGGTGCCTTCTGTTGCGGTGTCCCTGTTCTCAGGTGAATTGTTCCCATCCTGCAGAACCTCAGGAGATGCCCAGTTGTGTCTCACAGCAGGAACCTTTGCTCTCAGCTTGTCTTTGTGTATCCTCTTCCCTTTCCTAGCAGCTCTCCTAACAAGCCCCCATCCCTCCTGCTCCTTATCCCACTGCCGCCCTGTCCTTGCTCTTGGAAGTTGATCCAGGCGCACAGAGTGGTTTGGGTTGGAAGAGACCTTAAAGCTCCTCCAGCTCCAACCCTGCCATGGGCAGGGACACCTTCCATAGAGCAGCTTGCTTCAAGCCCTGTGTCCAACCTGGCCTTGAGCACTGCAGGGATGGGGCAGCCACAGCTTCTCTGGGCACCCTGTGCCAGCGCTCAGCACCTCACAGGGAACAGCTTCTGCCTAAGAGCTCATCTCAGTCTCCTCTCTTTTGTCTCCATACGGGAGCTGCTCCTGCTCCTGAGCATCTTTGCGGCCTCCTTGCTCCAACAGCTCCATGTCCTTGTGCTGGGGCTACCGGAGCTGCACATCAGAGTGGAGTCGAGGAGCACCCGTTGCTGGTGCTCAGTGCAGTCCCTACGGCTCCATTGGGTTGGGGCTGAGCGGTGCTGTGCGGTGCTGAGCTGCCCCTCTCTGTCCCCCCCAGCTGCCCGTGCCCATCGCCGTGTTCTTCCTGCTCTACAAGGAGCGGATGGTGCCATGCTTCAGCAGCAGCAGCCACCCACTGCTCTCCGCCGATGAGCTGGCCATGGAGACGCGCCCGGCAGACAAGGACGAGCTCAGCACCACGGTGCAGCGGCCGCACGGAGCAGGAGGTGAGCGGGGGCACCCCTCGGATGGCTCTGGTTGCCCTGTGGTTAGGGGGGACCATAGCCCCCGAGCAGAGCCCGGTGTCGTGCTGCCGAGATTCCAGCGGCTCTGCTCATCCCTTAAGCACACGTGGAAGTTGTGCCCCGTTGTCTCCCACTGGGGTTGGACCAGGTTTGGAGCTGACTGTTGGGTGTAAGACAAAGTGGTGCAGAGCACTGGGATGGATGAATGGGAAAGGAACACGGGCAGGGGGGAGTTAAACCCCAGCAATAGTCTGCTCTTGAACTTGTGACTACCCCCGTTCTGGAGGCAATAACGTTGTTCTTTGCTACCCAAGAGAAACCTATCAGAGGGAACTCGTGGTTTAGGGTTGTTGGAAGCAATGGCTTTACCTGAAGGGGAATTTTAGGGAGTACTTGGAGGTGGAGGCAGTTAGGGATGTGTTGAGGTGCTGCAGGAAGGGTCATGGGTGTCCCTGCCATGGTGGGCTCTCTGCCGTCTGGTAAGGTTGTGCTCATCTGATAGCATTTCCCTTAGCTGAGACACTGATGGTTCCTTTCCTCAACCCCACTGCCCATTTCCATAAAACCCATTGGAGCTTCACATTCTTCAGATCTCGGTCTTCCTCTTAGAAGCAGTTGGGATGAATCCTTTGGGAAGCAGGAAGGCTGCATGGGGAATGCTGCCGTCTCTGACAGACACATCTGTGCTGGCAAAGCCCCATACAAGTAGTGAGGATTTCATCTTTGCCGTGCAGGAGCATCTCACCTGCACAGGACTCCTTAACACCGGCCCTTTGCCCAGCCCGGAGCGGGGCAATACCGATGGGAGAGTCGGGAATTCCAGGGGTCCTGAGCCCCGGCTTTGGTCTGTTCCGAGGAGGTGACACGAGCTCTGTGTCCTCACTCTCTTTCCCAGAGTTGGCTTGTTTGGGTGCAGATAGCATTTAGCTGAGGAACGTGTCCCGTGTGGCTCTCCCAAAGGCAAGGGGCTCTGAGCACGAGTGCTGTGGGCAGATGGGCTTGTTTCTATTGGCTGTAAGAGCAGCGTGGAGCTCCCAAATGGGAAGAGGAGCACAAGCAGCTGCAGAGAGAGAAGTAGCAAATACCCCGGATAGTCAGGATCCAGTCTGTGGCCCATACCTGAGCCCATCTTCCTCGTGGTAGGTGGTGCCAGCAGAGGTTAGCAGCACTCCACTGTTGTTCATGGTCCTCTATGAGTCTCTGTCATGCAGCTGAGCACGAACCAAACCCCCACCATGGGCTGGCAAGCACCCAGCCCCAGAGGGATGTTCCAGCTAAGTTTGCTTTGCATTGTTTCTCACCAGGTCATGATGACTTATTTAGCTGCTGCCAAAGCAAAAACTTCAGAGGGGCTTCTTACACCTACTTCGCAGTCCACATCACTGGGGCTCTTGTTCTCTTCATGACTGATGGGATTGTGGTGAGTTCAGCTGATAGAGGGATCTTCTCTGAGCAAAGCTCTGTGGCTTTCTTCCTTCCCAACCACTTAGAACAGCCCACAAAGCCAATGACAGTCAGGCTGATAAGTGCCCTGCTTCTTGGGAGGGTTTTGTGGCTTCTCCTGTATTCTGGGCTCTGTGTTGCTGCAGCTAGAGCACTACGAACCCGACCGGTTCGGAGCCATGCTGTCTGCTTGTACACAGTGCAGGTCTCTTCTCAGGTCAGCCACGAACAGCTTCCTTTTAGTTCATGACAAACGTGGCTCTTTGTTCCATGGGTGTCCCGAGCCCTCCAAACCCAAGCTGAGAGCACGTGGGGATGATGTGGGCTCGGCAGCGGCCTGGCAGCGTGGCCCTGGCCGGGTGCACCGTGTGGAGCACTCGTGTGTGGGTGAGGAGGATGCTGGCAGGATGCTGCTCTTTGTCTTTCCACAGCTTTGGCTCATGGTAAAACACTGCTGGGTCTTACTAGGGCATAAATAGGGTCTGGAAGAGGAGCGGGGTTACACACAGCAGCCGTCAGATGCAGGGACTCTTCAGGGCTTCCATCATCGAGGTGATCAACTCCAGGTTCTTAATGTGGCGTGTTTGAGAGCGTAGAGTTCCAAAAGGGCGAGACAGCCCCTAGAGGCGAGAGCATCTCTACAGAGAAGAGCTGAGCATGCATTTTACCCAGTCATAGTGTAAGTTTGCCCTTTAGGAGAGCTGAAGTCTTGTGTTCTACTCCTGGTGGAAGCCTCTCTCCAGCTGCCAACCCTTGGGAGCAAGGCTCATTGTGGCTCAGTAGTGCATCCATAGGCGTGCTCTCCAGCACTGCCCCAGCGTTGGGAATAACTGAGGGCAGAGCCTGGAAGTCATCACAGCGCCGTGACGTGCTCTTGTGTTCCCCTGCAGGGAGAGTACTCGGGCTTCATTTACAGCTACGCGGTGGAGGAGCCGCTCTCTGTGGTGCACAAAGTGGCCGGGTACCTGCCCAGCCTCTTCTGGGGGTTCATCACGCTGGGCAGGCTCATCTCCATCCCCGTGTCCTACCGGATGAAGCCGGCAACGATGGTCTTCATCAATGTGGTAAGGCTGGGTTTACTGTGGGTACAATCCTGCTCGCCTCCAAGATGCTGCCTGGCTTTGGTGTTGATGTGTGGAGCGGGGGTAAAGCCTTCCTCTGTATGCCTGTAGCTGATGGCAGGGCACGAGGGAGCTGAGGCTTGCTTACCACTTGATTGCACTGCTTTGCTGAGCAATCCTCAGTTACTCGAAGCATAGAAAGCACCTCGTAAAGTGCCTGCCAACGTTATTGCACGTTCTCTTTGGCATCTACAGGGGGATTAATGCCCACATCAGCCCTGGGGAAGGAAGGCAGAGGTCAGTAAATCCTCCACTTGGACTGTAGCAGCTGGCAAAGAAACCCATGGGATGTGAAGCTGCTTAACTTAACCAAGCACCTTCGCTTGGACGAAGGAATCCTGTGGGGATATGTGGGGGAGCTGCATGGCAGGATGTGGCAGCCAACAGGAGGGAGTTGTGCCCATTCACGCTTCCTGCATACAAAACGGAGCCGAGTGAGAAGGCAGTGAATTTAGGGGTTATTGTAAGCACAAGTTCTTCTCGTAGCAGGTCTCAGTGAACACTGCAAAGCCAGGAACAGCCAAGGGGGGGACAGAACAGGAGCCGCAGCTCTCGTGGGATGCTCCCAGCAGTTAGGCTGATGTCTTGTGCAGACAGGAGGCAGGTGAGGCCGCAGGGTGGGCACTTAGAGCTTGGATAGGAGCAGGTAGAGCCAAATAAACCGGGGCTGGGTTAAAACCGAGTGCAGCTCCCACTGCAGCACACAGGCACTGAGTGCAGGTGAGCCGGGGCTGCCTACTACTGACGGCATCATTCGTCCGACCTGCATCCTTGCCCCGTTAACAACCCTGAGGACAGGGCTTCTGCTTCAGCTGCTGCTAGTATGTGGGGAGAAGAGGGAACAGGCTCCGGTGCCGGGTGGAAGCTGCCTCCTGTCCTCTTGAAGCCAAGGGTGGTAGCAGCATCATTCGCCTGTCACGGAGCCCCTGTGCTGCTGCATACGGGGAGGTACAACAAACTGCAGGGGCAATTCGGTGTCTCTAGAGCCCAAATTGCTCTCTACGTTCACGCACCCATTTTAGGGGCTGAGCACCGAAGAAGGGACGTGTCGGTGCTGCAGAGCTCCCTCTGGTGACTCTGCCGTACTCAGTGCTGCATCTCCCCTCGGATGGCTTTGCTGGTCCAAGCCGGAGGCGAGGCCAAGTGTTTTAGATGGAGCTGCTCCTTTGGCTTTGCTGCTGTGCCTGGTTTTGAGCGAGTTCATGCCTTAACCTGCTCAAATAGGCCTATCAGTGACTGAGAGGTGATTACTGTGGAAGCAGTATTGTTGGATTTAAGGCTGCAGAGGAAAAGTTAAGTTTTTCAGCTAGAACCTGAAGTCTGTACCCAATGAAGCTGAGACTTGGGTGCCACGTTATGGTCTGAAGCCCTGTTAGAAAAAGTACCAAATCCTTTGCTGTAAAGGCTTTGATTTGCCGTCTTTCTCCACTTTCTCAGGCTGTGATCTTTCTTTGAGCATTTATTTCCCTTTTCCGGCTTATTTTCTATATTAAAATCAAATCCAGGTCCTATTCTGGCTGCTCAGCGTTTTCCACCCTCCTGTTTGCAGGTCGGAGTCCTGATAACCTTCCTCCTGCTCCTCATCTTCTCCTACAGTGTCGTGTTCCTGTTCGTGGGGACAGCATCTCTGGGGCTGTTCCTCAGCAGCACCTTCCCCAGCATGTTGGCCTACACTGAGGACATCCTGCAGTACAAAGGTGAGCAGGGACCAGGCGCAGGCGGATGCTCAAGCCCAGAGCCAGCACCTCCTCCTCCATCCTCAGGGATGAGGCCTGGGGGAAAGCTCTGGTTTTGAGCAGTGTTTGTTCACTGGAGGAGCTTCAAGGTCCCTTCCAACCCAAACCAGCCTGGGATTCTGTTTGCATGGAGATGAGGCTGTCCCTGCAGGCTCCCCAGCATCACTTGTGCTGTTTCTTTGCAGGCTGTGCCACAACCGTGCTGGTGACTGGAGCTGGAATTGGGGAGATGGTGCTGCAGTTACTGGTGGGATCGGTAAGTGTGGACAGGGCCCAGCACAAACTGCCTGCAGCCTCTAAGTACAAACCTCAGCCCTGCTTTGGGCAGCTGCTGGGGAGAACCACTGCATTACCTTGGAGCTATCAACCAGCACCGCTGTCGCTGGACACTGACCGAGGTGTTTGAGAGCTGTGATGACATCTGCCGCCTTTCCCCCTTCTAATTGCAGATTATACATGATCAGGGCAGCTACAGTTTCCTGGTCTGTGGGATGATCTTTGGAGGTTTGGCCTTTACCTTCTACGCCTTCCTCTTGTTTTTCCACAGGATGTACCCCAAGCCCTCAGCAGGTAAGAAAGCCCCAGCGCTCAGCACCGCTTTAGAATGAGAGGAAGAGCAGCACAGGCAGCATCCCACAGCCAGGCTGCAGTGCCTCAGCAAAACACAAGGAAATGTTCACCTTCCTCCTGCTTCCTGCCCCCTCTTCCTGCTTTGCCTTGCCCACAAAGCCTTGGCAGCCACAGCTCGGGCTTTGCTGGCGCTGCTGGGGCAGAAGCAAGGCAAACAGTGGGCTTGCAGGGGACCCGTAACTCCCATAGGCTGCCTGTGCAAGCACTGCGCTGCCGGGCAGCAGCACTGAGTGACGAGCCATGCCGGTGCTGGTCCCTGGCAGGATCGAGGCGCTGAGCGGGTCATGAGCCTCACTCATAGGGGTTTCTCTTACCTGGCACCACAGTCTGCACGTGCACTGCGGGTCTGTGTGCTCCCTTTGTAAAAGGTGCGTTGTGCGACAGGCAGACTCTTGTCCAGGTTACTGCACATGGCGGCCTGTCTTAATGGAAGGGTTTAGTTTGGAAGGGAGCTTAAAGCTCCTCCAGCTCCATCCCCTGCCAGGGGCAGGGATGCCTTCCACTGGAGCAGGGTGCTCCGAGCCCCATTCATCCTGGCCTTGAACACTGCCAGGGATGGCGCAGCCACAGCTCCTCTGCACTCTGCTGCTCTTGTGATGCAAATCTGATGTCAATGTTGCAGACCCGGAGGATGCCTCCCCTGACAAACCAGCAGTGAGAGACGACACTGGGCAGTACCAGCACTAAAGCTGCGGCCAAGGCCTTGCCAAGCAATAAACCACCGCACAATGAAGCATTGCTCTTACGGATGATTTCACATTTAATGACTGAATCATACAAGTCTTCTGCAATCAAAAGCACATGAGATTGGGTAAGTCAGAATCAAGACAACATCCTAAAACACTGCGTCCAGCTAAGCACAAGCTGCCCCTGTCACACGAACCAAAAGACTGCCAGCATCAGCCTGCCCGTGTCTGGTGTCTGTGTATGGAGGGGTGATGGGAGCAGCTCCTCCTGCCAATGAACCTTCTTTCTTACCAGTTCAGGATGAAGGGGACGAAGGAAAAGGTTCTCTATATCCCATGGTAAGACTGAGCATCTCCTGGCTTAGACATTGAACAGAAGATGTTTCTTTTGGCCTGTAACATACAGAAGCCCCACCACTTTATAGCACATTACTGGATTTGATTCCTTTTTGTGTAACACTGACTCGAGTGTCACCTCTATGTACACTGCCAAAGGGGAAACCCACACCATTGGTAGAGCCAGCCCACCGAGCGCACAGCGGTAGCAGGACCTATCTGTATTTGCACAGTTGATTCTCTCTCATCCACTATCATCACCCATGATCATTAGGACAGTGTCTTCTGCAGCATGCTAGGGCCTCTTGATTATTAAAATCATTAGCTTTCAGTTTGGTTTCGAGTCAAGACTGACTTGTGGTTTGTTTTGCTTCCAGTCACTAGTTTAGCTGCTACAGTCACAGTGTCTTTTAGGGTGGGTTTGTTTCCAGCTTCCAGTTGAAGCTCAAACAGAAGTTATTTGGGAGCCAGCCTCCAGCTGCTTAATCTGTGCAATACTTATGATCCAGGTGCCTTCTCTAAGGTACTCTCATAGCCCACGCATGACCTATTACAAGCGATGAAGAAAGGACTGGCTTCAGAAGAGTGTAAAGCTCCATCCATCTATTTCTTCAGTGAGTGATTGGACATGTACTTTTTGCTTTAACTGCTGTATGTGGGTGTACATATGTACGTGTGTATATAAAGCAGTGTTTAATTAAAGGTGATTGATTGCTAGATTCTCAGCATGATTGGACTTGGATAACTCAGCTGTTTCAGGCCAAGGCTATCAGCTACTGCCTAAATCTAACAACTCTAACTTACATTTGGCTCAGTGGTTCTGGTTTTCCAAGCAGATCTTACCTTCCTGTCCCGGGTTCAGCAGCAGCAGTCGTTTTCCTCCTCCTTGGTAGCTGGTGCAGTGCTGTGGTGTTGACTTTCAGCCTGGGAGCAGCGCTGATAACACCGATGGTTTCAGTCGCTGCTCAGTAATATTTACTCTGACCAAGGACTTTCTGAGCCTCGTGCTCTGCCAGGGAGGAGGGGAAGGCAGGAGGAAGCAAAGACAGGACACCTGATCCAAACTGACCAAAGAGGTATTCCATACCATAGCACGTCATGCCCACTATATAAACTGGGGGCAGTTACCATTAGATCACTGCTCTTCTGGGCTGGGTATCGGTCGGTGGGTGGTGAGTGGTTGTATTCTCTTCCCTTGCTCTTTCCCTTATCGTTATTATTGTTGGTGGTGGTAGCAGTGGTTTGTATTGTATCTTAGTTATGGGCTGCTCTTATCTCAATCCATGTGAGTTACATTCCTTCGATTCTTCTTCTCCTCACCGCTCTGGGAGTGGGTGGAGGAAGGGGGGGAGTGAGCGAACGGCTGCGTGGTTTGAGTGACAAGCTGGGCTTAAGCCACACCACTTCCATAAGCTACCTTCACAAGCTCCCAAGGGTACTTCTACAGACAACAGACTCCTTGAATTGCCTTTGTTAGACCGAAAGCTGAGTGAGCATCAGGCCACTGTGGGAAGGAGGGAAATGAGGTGAATTCTGGGCTGAACTCATCCGTGGTTTTCAGGCAGCCTCACAGCCCAGGGGTACGTGCTGCAATTCTTCTCTGGCACCACAGGATGCCACTGTTACTCTCCTTGAGCTACCTGGGACTAAAAAGCAAAGCCCATGTGCAGCAATCCCCCTAAACTGTCATTAATAGAGGAGCCCCTCCCACCATGACAGCATTCGCTCCATCCCTGTACAGAGGAAGCAAGCATGAAACAATACAGTGCAGGAGCTGATCTGGAAAGGAGCCTGCACAATTCCCTGTATATCACACCAGGCACTGTCAGCCGTTCGAAACCACCTCATGGTGTCCTTGCAGCTTGGTAATACACAGCTAAATGTCAGGGTAACAATTCTTTATGATGGGGTGGATGTGACAGCTCAAATCTGCACTCACCAAAGGAAACATCCACCTGTGCTGTGGAGAAGGGACAGGTTAGCTCGAGGCCTCGCAGCTCTGCAGCTGAACTGCCCCTTCCCTCCCTCCGGTGCCAAAAGGAAGAGGCCAAAAGAGCAGGAGCTTTGTTAAAAATATTTATTTAAAAAAATACAATTGTTTTGCATGTCTGTTGCACATAACTATTAACATAGGATTGACTTGGATAATCTGCTACAATGCTTTTGGAAAGCCAGCCTGCATTATACAAAGCAAATCCCTCTGTCAGTTCTTACACAAAATAGTTTTCTTTAACTGTTCCCACCCCGCTTTTAAAAAAGATTGCAATACAGTGATTTTTTTTTTTTCCTCTTTTTTTGTCTTTTTTTTTTTTGCACAAAAATCGAAGCAATAGAAAAGTCACCTGATTCCTCAGGAAAGACCTTCATTGTGGTGGAGGAGCAACAGCCAATGCGCTCCAACAGCAGCCCCTGCTACTGAAGTGTCCTTACAGTGCACTTCCTCCAAAGTCAGTTTTGCACCTTAGAACTTGGCCTCTAAACTGCATTCAACCCTGAACTGTGTCCCAGTGACTGCAGATCTCTAAGCAAAGGGATCAGCCGTTGTTTTCCAACCAGCTATCGCCGCGCTGAAGGTCTTCCTCATGTTATCTTGGAAGGTTAAATAAAAGCAAATTTAGTAACACTGAACAATTACTGAAAACTTTGGCTATTTATGTACTTGCATTACATACCAGCATTTGTTTTAGAAACACAATGGCATTAAGATACTCTTCCTATAAGGTATTACTTTAAAAAGAAGTTAGACTGAGAAGCTATTCTCTCCCAGGTGAGTTCACCCAACTGCAGTGCCAGCACCAAAGTGGTGCCAGACTGCAGCTGGCTCTAAAAGTGTGTCTAGAAATAGGCTCCAGTGTAGGAAGTTAAGACACTCACTACAACTTAACGTGCTTTGTCTTTTGACTTGGTGCTATAGATATATATATATATGTATATAAAAAGATAAATAAAATGCATTCTGTTCTGGAAAGAGTTAACTGAAAGCCTTCACGCTGCTGCTTTCAGTGTTATTATTTTTACCACTGATGGTTCTACGAAAATGACAGGAAAGTAAAGAGAATCCATTTCAGATTAAAGAGTGAGTTCACTGATGTGCATGTCTGCTCAGTCTGCCCCAAGGATAACACCGCTGCAGCCATAGCTGCAAAGAACCCAGGGCCACCTGAACATTCAGCTGAGCAGTACAACACTAAAGGCATCAGGAAGTCACTTTCCAAAGCAGACGTGCACTTTAAAACCAAACAACTGCCCCACGTTACCACAGCTGATTCGGTTGCTTAAGTTCTCCCGAATGGAACTTCAAGCTTCCCTCCCCTGACTGCATCCGAGGCACAGCCGGGGTGAGACCGGTCACAGCAAAGCCAATGGATCGACTCTGATTTACAAGCTTCTGGCATGGGAGTCACATCTGCCAGCAGCTGGCTCAAGGAGTCACAGAGTTCCCAAGACAAAGTTTCACGCTGGTTCACAATCCCTATTCAGAGTCATTTCAGTCCCAGTTTAATTCCAGCTGCCATAAGAGACGCTAGAGGAGACAACCACCATATCCTTATGTGCACCTTGCTGGAATTTTCCCTTTTACTCATCTCTATTATGAAGAATATACTTCTCAGCTATAAAAATTGGGGGGGGAGATAAGCATTAAATGTGCTACTGTACTTATCACAAAACACTGTGACGTACATAAGGCCATCTGGTAACACTGCAACAGAATACAAACAAGGTTTTAAAAGGGAGGTTTAGAATACAACTCTCTTTTTAACTACAAGGAATAATCTCAACCCTGTTCACAGAGCATTAATGTTAGAACTAGCACATCATATATAGAAACCTCTGTGCAACTGAACAAGAGCAGAACAAAAAGTCAACACAAGTCTAGAAAGCCGTTTCAAAGCCTGAAGATTTAAGACATGCCAGCCCCCAATAAAACACAACACAGCTCAAGGAGCCCAGAGCAAGCCCAGGTAATGTAACCCCCCCAGCACACAGCACACGCACGGAACCATGCAGAGCCCATCCTGAGCCTTCCTGTGCTCAAAAAACAGAGAAAAAGGAAATAAACCCCTAAAAGAATAAAAATCAGCTTCCAGTTATTAGTACAGCACCGCTACATGCGCTGCCCAAGGCCTGAACCGGCTCCGGCCACAGCACTTCCCTTCTCCTCCCCTCTCCTGCCCGCGCTGCTCATCCACGTCTCCACTAAAAGAGCCCTGATTGCCAAAGGTTCAGCATTATTCCATTAACTCCCTGCTCAAACCCCACCTTGAGATGAAAACCTTCTGCAGTGCATGGCCTCAACAGAGAAGGGCTTGAAGGAACAGAAGTCCAAGCTTTTGTTCCATGAGCAGAATTATTCAAAGACACAGTAACGTTTGGCAACCCATTCATCCGCACTGTGATATAACTCAAACTAAAAAGCCTCCCAAAACCTGAGCAGTGTGTGAGAAGTGGCACTGCGGAGCGCAGCGCCTGCTCCGGTGTATGTGGCAGCATTACTTAACGTGTTATCTCCATGCACGCAAAGCCAGACTGTGAGAACACCCATCCTCTCAGGCAGGAGCACGTGTGGCCACACGTATGTTCACAAGAGCTATTCCAGTCTTCAGCTGCACGATGCATCTACACATGGGTCTGCAGCTCTCCAAGCCTGGTTTTCAGCACGCATCACAGAGCTCCATAAGCCAAATCTTCCACGACATCCTTTGGGAGGGGGTGACCAAAACTAAGCTCTAGTCAGGTGGACTTTGTTGTGTGGAATAATGGAGATGAAGTCAACATCTTCCTATGCTAAAAGGTAAGAATACACCAGCACACACATTCAAGAGACAGCATCGGGTCCTGCCCAGCTCCCTTACCTTGTTCTGCAAAGCACGGTTATGGTCAGCAAAGCTGCATCCCCCAGAAAGCATCAATGTTCTGCAGTGAACATGCTCCCCCTTAATTGTGTTTGCTCTTTGTACACAGGCAAGGGTAATACAGTCCTCAGCTCAGGATATCCCAGACACCCAGGCCCAAAACTTAACCCTTCTGCTTTAGGTGGCACCAGGACAGTCAGGCCCCTTGGACAGAGGGTCTGGTGATGCTAAACACAGGCTGCAGAAACCAGGCAGTGCTGCTGGGGCTCCTCTGCTCCATCCTCGTGCCCAACAGCAGCCTATGGAGAAAAGAGTTGGTTTTCCTGTCAGAAGTCCTGTCTGGAATCAGCTTTCACCCCTGGCCCCTGCACAGGCAGTGCTGCGGAATGGTGCATCCACAGTTGCTGAGCCAGGAGGAACAGCCCTGAGGGACGGTGTAAAATGGCGTTGATGCCTTTTTATCTTCTCATCTTCCTCTGAAAGCCACTGATTTGAGCAGATCAGCCGCAGCACACATCAACCACCACTCAGCTCAGCGGCGATAGCCAAAGGCTTCTGCATTAAGCAGATCTGCTTCATTCAGACTCAACAGCAGCCATTGCCCATTACTGTTTAATTAAATGCAAATCAAGCCATAAACAGTCCTGTTTAGGCATGGATACCAGAGCTCATTAAATCATCCCAAAGAGCTTCTAAGCTTCATGACTGCAATTGCAATGGATTTTCAACTCATCTACTGAGTGTAAGAGCCCACGGGGCTCGGGCCCTTGGTTTGCAACACCATGCTCCATGATCCTTAAGACAAACTGAACCTCTCCATAGCCAAGACCTCAGCACCCAGAAGGTACGTGTGGCTCTTACACAGGAGAACTAAGGAATGAAACAGAACAAGGTTGTGATGGAGGCCAAAGCTCAAACATCAAGTTTTAAAATACCTGTCACCGTGGACAATGTTCCTTAACTACCGACGTAGTTTAATTTCATAGCTGACAATACCAAGATAGCCTCTTGATAAACACTGAGATGTGTCCTGTAAACAAATACGCATTAAAAATGGAAGAGGTTAAACCGCACAGAAAACCACGAGTACATACAAAACTGCTATAAAGCAGTAGCAAAAGGTAACTAAAAGATGCATGAAGAAACCACGGGGAAGCCAACAGATCAGAACCTCCAGCTCTGACCTCAGCACTAGACGTGCATCAGAACCGGGCCTGCGCTCACCTGAGACACTGCATCAAGGCTCCAGGCTGGCTCTTCCACTGCCCTCAACCTGCAGAAGAACTCACATGAAAGCTGAAGTCATGAGGGAGCCTGGCAGCACTGCAGCTCGCTGCATTTCTGTAAGCTGAGTGAAGGAAGATGGGTGCAGAAGCAGCCCTCACTGCTCCCAGTGAACACTGAAACCCCAGAAGAATCTATCAGCCAGGTATCTGAGGGCTGACCCAAACCAGCCACTGAACAGCCAAAGCCTTTCATACCACAACACATGCTCCATTAGACCAAATGGATACTGAAGGCTTAGGATGCTCCAAGTGAAAACAATGAATTCTCAAATTCAAGGAGTTTTATCACTTCCTGACCTGCAAAATGCAACTTGAATGTGCCAAAGCCAGTGCATGGGAATCACACTCAGCATCTCTGCTGAAGACTGATCACTGAAACACAGAGCTGAACTTAAGCTGCTGTTAAGAAAACAAACCCAGAACTTGCCTCCACCACCCTCAGCATGAGGATCACATTCTCTGAAAGAGGTAAGACAGAACAAGAAGGGTTCTATAACCATGGGGTATTATTAACACCTTCCTGCTTCCCATGGATCGTTTCTGCCTGCAGCACGCATAGCTGGTGGCATCCCGACAGCTCAGCATCTCAAATAAAGCCTGATAGGGCACCCACAGCAACAGCAACGCAAGCTTTTGAACCCTGCAGTACTATTATACAGCAGCAGTGACACATAAAGGAGATTTCCAGAAGCAGGGCAGATGTTCAGCTTCCAAGCTCATCCAGCCTAATTCTACCACCACTGATGAATTCACTGATGCAAGTGTTACCAAGCGCTCAGCAATACCACTTCAGCAATATGAGCTGTGATAAGATGCTTCTGTAATGCTGCAGGATGATGTTTTTAAACCAACACAGTGCTACTCCCCTATTACAGATAATCCATGATCACCAAGAGAGCCAGTATTAACCCCAACCTTCCCTACATGGAAAACAAGTTGCAAGAGCTGCAAACTGCTCCTAAAGTGAGCTCGTGGAGTACCAGCAATGCACAGAACCAAGCTCCAAGAAGTCACAGCAGTGTGATCCCAAAAAGCTGACAATTAATACAATTGTTAGTAAATATGTGCTTAATGAGGCAGCATATATACAAGATAAGATTATCTTAAGTGACCTGAAAGTTGTAATGGAGAAGAGATGGCAAGCGGCTCCTCTCCCACCTCCCCATCCCTATGTGCTTTCCCAACTGCCTCCTGAGATTATGATCCTGTCTTTTTCTAGGCAGGTGCTTAAGAAGAAAAAGCAATCCTCTTCTCAGTGCTATCTGTGAGGAAGCTGGGTATTTCAGACTGAAAACAACACATCCAGGCTGCATATTCATTGTCATTTCCCCTAGGATGCATTCCCAGAGGTGAATGCGTATCTCCAACCAGCTACACAGAGGGATCTTAGGAAGCTACGAGGAGAAGAGCACAAAACCAGGCCAAGCACGACGAACAAGCTACGTTAGTACTTGGTTCTCCTGCATACCTATGCTGAAAGTGATAGAGTTTACACACAGTTAAGTGCATGTGTGCACATACACAACAAATAAACTTGGCTTTTCTCCATAGGGGACAAGGAAAGGGAAGCAATTAAATTGCAAGTCTTTAGTGCTCATTAATTCTGTTTTAAACTCTAATCCTAGTCTGCAACGTTGCTCACACTTGGTGGGCAATAAAATTGGCCAGCCTAAAACAACCATTAAAAGTGCTGCTATTTATACATAGCTATATATATATTTTCTAGAGCAGACTCACAAGGCATCATGCAAACCAGAGAACTCCCGGTGCCTGCTCTTGGTTAAGATCTGCAGCTTGCTTTCTGCATTCAAAACAAAAAAAGGTCAATATTGCACATTGTCATCTGAAGAGCTGCTGGCACAGGAACCTCATCCTGCATCTGCTGATGTCTAAATGCAAAGCAGAATCATGCCTCTGACGCAACTGAACAGGAAGACAGTTCACCACGAGCTCCCTCCCTGCTACCTCCACCTCCTCCCTCCCACCTCCCACGGGCAGGGGACTTTGGGGATGAACAATGCCCAAAAAGCACTTCCCTTACCCCCCGTCTCGGGTGTTCTGTCAGGAACACACCAAGCGCTGTACAGGTTTCAATGCCAGAACACAGAAGATAACGTCACTGCAGTAAAGTCTTGGGTATTTAAAGTGAATTCAGAGCCTGCAAAAGTGGCAGAAGGAAAACTCTGGAAAGCTCCAGTTCACCACTTCTGCAGAGGACGGGTGCAATTTACACAGCGTGTGCTGTCAGCTCCTCTTGTGTAGAGGTACAATCCTCCTCTGCTCATCAGAACTGCGAAGCCAGCCAAAGGAAAGAGATGGTCTCCATCCGGTTTCTAGCAGGTATTTTACAGAGGACCACCTTATGTCACCAGCTCAGTGCACACACACAGAGGTTGCTGCCTGACAACAGATGCTCAGAGCAGAAGGGCACCTCACCCCACACCAACAGAGCACAGCATCCAGCTTTGATTCTTCTTAAATGCTCTCTTAAAAGGCCTCCTGAGGTGTAAAAATCTAACTAGAGATTCCATTTCACCCGTGTTTCACGTGGCTCTGGACACCAACCTTGGGTTAACCCATGCACACATGGCCATTGAGAAAAGGAGCCCAAGCCCAAATTTCCTCGGAGGTGGATAGGCCATGGGACCCTCTCGGCTGCACAGACTGAGCTGATCTCGTTTGGGATCCAGTGCTTCCTCAAATGAAAAAAGCACCAGATCCAATGCAAAACCTGAAGTAAGAGTGGGCAGAAGAGGAGCTTCTCCACTCCAGCTGTGGGGCAAGAGCAGGAACGTTAACGCTCAGACGCTGCTGTTCTCACCCACTGCTGGGGCTGCTGAAACTTGAGCATCAGGCAGCAACCCCACCAAATCCAGATCCACCCTGAAACCTGTGTGTCAAATCCCCCAGCCTGGTGCTGTTCCAGCAGGGAGACCGCAGGCTTTGTAACAGGCCTCTGGCACAAGAAATGATTGGACTTGAGCATTCAAACCTTCTGAGAACTGAAAGGATCTAATGCCACCACTCGTCTGGCTCCAGAACTTGCCTCCTCTCCGAAGGGAGGGCAGGAAGAAGCATCCAGGAGCTTTCCAGCTCACTTCCCTGAGGAGCTGGCTGTGGGTACACGATGCCGTTGGGAAACTGTCTGGATGTCAGTAACGCAACCACTGGATGTTCCTTGAAAACCTCTCCCTGCAGAAAGACAAGCTGTTTTTACAGCAGAAAAGACGCGGGCTGCTCTGCTGCTGCACAAGTTATCAGGCCCCAAGGCAAAGCTGAGCGCACACACCCCTTTCCCAAGCATTTCCTGGAATGCCAGCTTCGATCATGATTAGATTTCTTCTTGCCAAGCACAGGAAGCAGAAGAACAGAGTTTCTCCAAGAGTCCCAGAGAAAAGACTTCTCTGACACTGTTTAACTGCAGTGAGTGCAGACTCAGTTACTGCAACACCAACCAAAGCTCCCTTTAAGCATAGGGAAGTCTTCTGATCCGAGGAGGGAAGAGACTGGAGCTGCAGCTCCTATTAAGGCGTTTGCATATACATTCCCAACCTGGGTCTTCAAAAAAAGGGAATTTTGCAAAAAAGGCATTTGATTTGGGAATGGCAAAAACTATGATAACTGCTGATCATCTCTGTGGAATTAGAAATTGCTCATTTAAAAAACATGGTTTCATGGTAAGTGTCCTATCTTTCCCTTTCTTGCCAAGCTGTCCTTCCCATCAGTTCATGTGCTATGTCTTCTGGAGATCAGGGGAGAACGGGCCAGGGGTAGAGGGTCCATCCAGTCCCGACAGAGTAAATGGGCCATGACTGTTCAGCACGGATGGAAACTAGGAGACAAAACAAAACTGTTAAGCAAGAGGCCAATTCCATTTACCATTCCCATCCTATCTGTGCCTGTGGAGACTCCCCCAGGAAAGAAAAAGACACCTCAAAACACAACAAAGGAAAACACTTTTGGCTTCCCCCAAGCAATTCACTGCGATGCCCCTGCATCAGAGTGCAGCAACCCAGTGAGGACAGCCTCTGTGCTGAGCACGGATGCCATCCTCAACTAATACATGACTTTAACATGGGGTTTTGGGAAACCATGCTCTGAGTTGCTCCCCAGTTCATTCTCAGCTGCATATAAAGTGTGCAATGCATTTCCCTTCTACTCACAGTATATACAAAGCTATCCCCTTCCCCCCCCAGAGTTCACAGACACAAGCCCAATAGTTAAATTCTTCCCTTTGCCTAAGCAGACTCAGGCAATGGATGCGATTATTCCACCTCCAAAGCAAAAGGTGAAAGAGGAACATGGATAATTATAAGGATGTATTTTTTCTAAATAGAGGGGACTTTTTAATGTATATACAGGGAATAGAAAGCAGACACATCACTGGTTCCTACAAGAGGTATCTGGGCTGGAGCCTGCAGGTCTCTGAGGAAGGTACTGCAAAGCGTGGTGAGATTGGCTGAACTTACCTGGAAGAGGGTGTTAGCACCTTGCAACCTGGCAGGACTCAGAGGAGCAACGGGGCTCAGGGTGCTCCAGAAGTGAATGCTGGAGAGCAAGGGACTGGGGGTCAGCAAGATGGGAGTCTGCAAAACACAGGGAGAGAGCAGCTGTGGGAAGCGGAACTGCCAGCAACGCGGAGCTCGTCTCAGTGCAGAGCCACCAGCCCGGCTCCTGCAGCTGCACAGGGCTGGCTCCACAGCCCAGGAACTCCCATTCCCTCCTCCTCCTCCCTCCAAACCCCACAACAGCCACCCCCATCCGGCTCTCCCTCCCCTCGCTGCGCAGTTGGCCCCCTTTTCCCAACAGCTGCCAAATCCTGCTGTAACCTACAGCAAATCAGCTCCTCCCGCAATTCAGCGCCTGCAAGAGGCCACGGAAAACTCAGCCTGTGAATTAAGAGCAGGTCGTGGGCACACGCATGGTCTGGGGGGCACTGACAATGTCCCTCCAGCTTCCAGACACTCCGGATGCTCCAGATTCACCGGCCAAACACTCTGAAGGATGCCAGAAGATCGACTTCCCTCCATGTTTTCCCTGCCTTCAGCCATTTCGCTTTGCACTCAGCAGTTTCCCTACAGTTTCCCTCAAATTCAAATGTCAGGAAGGAGATTCAACCCATCCAGACCCATGTAACAGCCCACTTGGATTTGGTTCTCCTCCAAATCTTCCATGAGGCATAAAAACTTTCCTTTCCCACACAAAGATAACAACTAAATTAAGCAGCTGCTGCGAAGTCACACTACTCTGGTCTGAAGTAAATGCCTCCTGAACCCAGGAAAAGCAAGCTGCTAAGCACACACCTCCATGCTTCTCTATTTTTAAAGCAGTTTCAGAATCAGCCTGAAGGAAAATGGGAGGGCTGAGGGCTTTGGGAATAATTCAGGAGCACCCTGGCAAGATGCACAAAGGATCCTGCTGGTGCTGGTTTGGGTTTTGCCTCCACACGCCAACACGGCACAGACGTGCAGAGCTGACACACCGCTCGGGCACAGCTAACCCCAAGTATGAACAGAATGGGAGTGCCAGACTAAGTTTCCAAACTCCAAATACAACCTATGGACTATGTGTTCTTCTACTTGCTTCCCCCTCCATTTTCAGCTAGAACACAACCGCTATTGTTCCTTTAAACACCAAAACCAGGAAGGGAATTGGGTTACCTGAGAGAAAAGTGCTGGAGTAAGAGAAGCAGTTGGGAGAGAAGGACTCAGAATCCCCAGCGGACTTGGATCGCTGCCTGTAATGACAAGAGTAGGAGCCAACTCCAGCCCTTTGGGTTTTTTGGATCTGGAGAGGTGATTGGCAAATTCCTTCTCCAGCACAGATGAATCCTGCTCTTTGGGCTCTGGGGATTGATGCTGAAGGCTCTGAGCCTGCTCCAGCTGCTGAGAAGCCACAGATTCGATGTCCGTGTCAATGTCTAGGTCAGGATTAGAGCTCAGGGGTGGCGATGGGGGCGTGGAAGGAACCTGCAGACTGGGGGACACTGAGGATATGGGTGGTGTTGGGGTGAAGCTGGTGGTTAGGTTTGGCAAAGGGGCTGGAGCTTCAGGGACAGGTAACTTGGGTAGAACGAGGGTCTCCAAGGTCTGGAGAGTGTCTTCTGTACCCATGGGAAGGGAGGATACAGTTGAAGTGGAAGAGGCAGTGGAAGTGGCAGAGATTGTGGAAGTGGTGGAGACCAGGGGGACAGAGGAAGGCTTCTTGGAGGGCATGGTCACAAACTTGATGACGGAGGGTGTTGGGTCCTGAGCTGGTTTCTTCTCTGTCAGTTTCTCAGCTGGATTCTCAATCTTGATGGACCTGAAGAGTTTGACACTGGAAGAGTTGAGGGAGTTCAGAGTGAAAGAGGAGTACAAGCCAGAGTGGATGTAGTCATTGCGGCTGGAAGACTTAGCACAGGACTGAGCCTTCTCCTTCCCACAGTTTTCCACGTCCTTTGGAGCACTGCTGACTTCTGCAAACCCAGTCATTTCGGGGTCTCCTTCCATCCGGCCCACGACAAGTGGATCCATATTTAAAATCTCCGGATAAGAAACAAACTTGTACACAAACTTCTTCCCATTCACTTTCTTAATGATATTCTGTGGGTAAGAAGATATAAATATGCATTGAGACCTTCTCCAGATTAATTTTCTTCCTACAAACACTGCCTGAAATAGACAGAGGAACCCAGGAGTCTGTAATCTTCCATCAAAAACTGCTCCTTCTTTCTTTATTTAAAACCACCCTGCTTTCTTGCAAGGCAATTCTGCTCCTCAAGTGGCATCTCCAGAGCTTGCAGAATAAAGCCTCTAATAGGTGAGCTTAAGCTGACATTAAATATACTAACAGCAGCCTTAAACCTTTTCATATGTTAAAGAAGCAAATCCCCATTCCCTGCAGCAAAGATCACTGCCCTGGGTCCAGTGAGTGCAATCTGACAGGAGAACCTGCAGAATCAAAGCTTAGAGGTTTGCAGAATGGAGAGCTAATGCTTCCCATCAACCCACCTTCATTCTTAATAAGATGATAATAAAGGAAAGAAGGTAGCTGAACTAGTCAGCAGAATGCAGGCAAACCAGCTATTTCAATACCACAAAAGAGCAGATGCCAAACTTGTTTTGCTCCCAAGTGAAATGCCACACACAATTTGGGCCTAAGAAGGCTCTTAATGTCTCACATAATTATCATCACTGAGACTTCTCAGTACAAAGTCAGATTTGTGCTGCCCAGCACTGAGCTCCGCACACCACCACCAAAGGGCCAGGCTCCTCAGAAGCGATTTTGTACCTCCTATACCTACACAGTAACAGTAGCGGGATGAATGGCTCACTGAATGAAAGGTACAGCTCCCACGCTGTGGTTCTGGTTCAGCTTCCTGACACCACCTGAGCATTAAATGAAAGGCTCTCCAAGTTATTAGAAGACATCAGCTCAGTAAGTGAAGCATCTCACTCTGCTGGACCAAAGCTGCTGACCACATCAGAGGTGCAATGCTGAATACATGAAGAATACCTGGGCTGCTTCACTGAAGATCCTTGATTTGATAACTCCTTCTCAGAGATAGTTGCAGACAGGTCTCAAGGTGGTTCCACGTTCACTATCTCATAGAACCAGAGTGGTTTGGGTTGGAAAGGACCCTAAAGCCCCTCCTGTTCCTGCCACAGGCAGGAACTCCTTCCACTAAATCTCATTCTGCTGCTTAGAGAGAAGCACTGAGGATTTTAACCCTTGCAAGGGCACGTATTTTCAGAAAGGGGATTAGTATCCAAGGAGAGATTTGCCTTAGCAATGACATAAAGAAGGTAACATTCTGCACACAGCAACCTGGAACCTCAGAACAAGCACCACGGAGGAAATGCAGCAAAGTGAAAACCAAAGGGGAAAAAGACCACTAAAACTGGACTAACACACCTTAGTTAAGCCTGGGAGACAGAAGTAATACCTATTCCCTTGAAGGGACTGAAAAAGGAAACAAAGCCCATTAGGCAGAAGCTGGTAAGATGGATAAGGATTTGAGGTGGCTGTAAGGACTTTGTTACCTTCACATAATAGTATCTGAGAGCACGGCTGAGTTTATCATAGTTCATACTGGGCTTGTTCTTGCGGATTCCCCAGAGCCTGGCCACCTCCTCTGCCTGCAGCAGTTTGAACTCCCCGTCGTTGGAGGTCCAACAGATGATGTTCTTGTTCTGAGGCTCTTGGAGGAGCTGGAGCAGGAACTGCCACAGGGTGATAGCACTGTCCATAGCAGTAAGCTGGAAGGCAGATAAGAGGCAGCAGTTTAGGAGCAATGCATTTTCTCAGTCTCCCTAAAAGGGGGTAATGGAGCAGAGATGTTATTTCCAAAGCCAGCAAGAGTAAAAATTATTAGTCACCAGTCGTGAAAGATGTTCCCTGCAGAACAGGGGCTGAGAGCCAACTGCTGTCGTCTCCTCCCACATGTCAGTACTTTTCACATGGGTTATATTTAGCCTCATTTAACTAAATCAGGTCACTTTGGGTAAGTTGCAATGAGTCACTAGCCAAAAAATAACTTTCCAAGTTGTTCCATGCTCACCCACTCTGACTTGTCCCGAGACCAGCTCAGGTGCACGCAGGTAACACCCAGCCACCCCTCGACACCTCCTTCCCCTGCCTGCACCCACCTCAGCACCGCGAGGAGAACAGAGAGGATCAGGGAATCACTTCATGTACATGAAGTGCAGAACAGCTCTGTTCTCCTTCAGCTCCCGTTACCCCTGCCTGTTGGTGCACAGCCCCTTCAGTCACCCCCTTGGTGCACAGCCCCTTCAGTCACCCCCAGTCTCCCTTTCAAATCTCCTTTCTTCTTTTCCACATACCTTCCCTGTCTTTTCTAAGAGCACAAATACGAAAGCAAAGACAACAATCACAAATGCTGCCTGTGCTCATCTCTTGACTCCAGCCATGTCTTCCCTCCATCAGCCATTTAGGCTGGGACATTCCAGGACCAGGCACTTGATCCATGCACTTCCAGCAGTTTTCCTGCACTGAAGCTGTCTATGTATCATCTCATCAAGGACAGACAAGGCAGCAGAGATGACATTTCTCCTTGACCATATCTGACCACATGAATCTGTATTTCCACAGCTGCTTCCAAGCAGAACACTAATAATCCTGTCTGCACAAGACACGCTACGAATTAAACCAGATTAAATTATATTAGTGAAGTATCCCATACGGATTCTCTTATTCCACAACAGAACAGCTTCTATTAATGCAGTTCAAACACCTTCCAATGAAGTACAAACAAAGAATATCACTCTGGAATACCAACCATCATGATGAATTACACTAAAAGTGGTTTGACACGTGCAACTACAAGGGGTTTTTTGCCCACACACAGAGCCAAACTCAATAAAGGCAAACCTATAGAGCACTCGGGTGATCTGCAGCCCAAGCCACCAAACGCTATCCACAGGCAGAAGCTCCAAATCAGAGGCATCAAGTCCAACTTCAGCAAGCAGGATCCACACTCGTATTGCTTGAGGTCCATGCAGACACATGGGCAAGTAAGATTTGATTTGGGCTGCGAGTTCATCTTCATTACCAATGGCTTTTATTCCAATCTCATTACTGCGCAGCACTTATCCAGCCCTATATAAGGAAGAGAACGGTCTACAAGTCAGAGCTTCAGAATTCAGTCAGCTCTGTAACAGGATTACTGCTGACAGTTTACACAGGACTGCACATTCTCATTTAAATAAGGTGCCCCAGGGCAGGTACTTTTTTTGGGCCCAGCCCCTTGCATTTAACCTATTTTTAGGACTCCCTGCCTAATGGCAGCTTACCTGGCTACCCAGGGCTGCTCCATGGATCCAGTCAGTTAAATTGCTGCAATTACATGGAACAACCTCCAAACGCAGGACACCCACACCACCCCGCTATGCTGGCCTAAGGTGCTTTCCTTGGCAATTACTATCTGCACACAACTCCATGCTTGCCCAAATTAATTGCTCGGTACTCTAAGAAATATCAGCCGCTCAATGCAGTGCTTTGAGACTCTTTCCCCCCCACCCCATGGCAGCTGAACCATACGGGAACTCCAGGCAACCACATGAAAACCTTTCCACGACTTCTCCTCCAACTTGGATGTGGGTTTGCCAATAACATCTTGTCTCTGCCTGCTGGCAGCACAAAGGCCGTGCACGCTGCAGAGCATCATTATCCTGTCAGGATGATGCACGCGCACGGGGTGCTGTGGAAGACGTAGGGACTCGCTGCTGCCATCCTGCCGAGCTGTCAATACCACTGATAGGTGTTAACAGAGAAAGAGCAGGAAAATGAAGTTGAGTGATTATTCCCACGCTCCATTTAGCTACAGCACTCTCAAAGCCCAGCAGCAGCACTGCACCAAGCAGCGCTGCCTGATGCAACGGGAGGCAATCACAGCACAATTGGATCAGCAGCAGAATTGGAGTGGCAAAAGCTTTCTTCTCCCTCCTGCCTAAAAATCTATGTAAATTTCATCCCAGGATTTAACCCCCGTTGTTTTATCAGCCTGCTTCCCATTAGGAAGAAGCACCTTGCCACTAAACCAGTGCTCACCAGCCCCTACCGCAGGTGAGGATTATTGCCAGGTCCCAATGCAGAGCGCACATGGAGTGACCAAGGTGATGGAAAAACCCCATCTTTCCCAGTGAAGAGCCCTTTGTTCTGAGGAGCCATTACCAAACCAAGAGGTTGTGCTTCCCAAAACCCAACTCCTGCAGCTTTTCAGCTGGAAGGGTCCTTCTCCCAGGAGCAGTCAGGGACTGTACTGGTGCGTTGGATCAACCAAGTTACCACTGATGTTTCTGACCCTTACAGGCTTCAGGGATGTCATGATTCTGCACATTCCTTGGAGGATACAGAGCACATCCTCAGCACCTTCTCCTCTTAAAAGTCTTATGTTATGACATGTTAACAGGGTGGGAAAGGCAGAACACACTTTGGAATTGCTAACGGATAGGTTACACTATGAAAGAATGAATGTCCCTCTCTTAAATACTCACAAACAATGGAGAGATACCTCAGTGCAACTGGAAGCAGAGTTTTTCTGAAGCTTCTATACAAAGGGAAGGTCAGAAATAAGCCTTCAAGTTGGTCAAAGCAATGGAACCACAGGTGGAACTTGCCCCTTCAGAGCCCAGGAGTACACTGTAACTGGGGAAGTAGAATACGGCCATAGGAGACAATGTACTATGAATCAAGCCACTTCATTTGACTTTAATAAAAAGCTGCTTTGATTTAGCCCAAGAACACATGAAAGAACTGTTGCTTCTTCAGGAAGAAGCAGAATAAAAGCAAACATCACACAAGATGTAAAATTAAAACCAGCAGCAGCGAGATGAGCACTTCTCTTTGTTTAAGAACACAGTAAAAAGGTTCCTCCTTCTTCAGCACCTGGGGCACGAAGCGGCTGATGCCTTTCATGAGCCTTTACCTTGCACCCAGAGAGGGGACTGAGCAGCAGTGGAAGCTGTCTGTGCTCCCCACGCTCTGCAGGACATCCTCAGCTGCCCTGGCACGGTGGGAACCGCTGTTACAGACGTTGTCACAGCCATTTCCAGGGCCATGGACTCCAAAGCATCAGGAGAAAGAATTCAGAAGATTCTCTTGTCCTTTCCATTTAACACACACCTCTGCATTGGGATTTGGTGTTACAGACCCATCACTGGAGACGCTACAGAGATGAGGGTGAGGACAGGACCCTGCTGTCCCGCTTGAACAGCAGAGATGTTACTTCTCTCACCATCACTAAAAAGCATTTGAACTCCTTTCAGAACTCCATCTCCTTTTATAAGAAGGCATCAATCTCCCAGCACAGCCCCCATCAGCATAAAAAGCTCAGCAGTTTAATTGCTTTTCCTTTAAGCTGAACACACCAATGATTACAAGCACACTACTTCTAACTGCCTTTTTTTGCTGAAGGTTATTTTCCTTCTAAGAGTCCATGGAGAAAGGTCTCATTTGGAAAGACAAAGAGGGAACCGGGCAGAGAGGCAACAACGGCCCTTCCAATCCTGCACCAGCCGAGTACAAGGAAAAAATAGTTGCTAGAGGCAGAGGGCAGTTACACTTTGTAATGAGGATGCTAAAATAGAGCACTATTATTGTCTTGAGAGCTTCTCTGACGCCTACGGATGACCCTTCAAGTATACTGAGTAGCTGACAGAATTTGGCTGCAGCATTCTCAATCCAAGCACTGCAAACTTCATTGCTGCGGCTTCAGCTGAGGTGGCTGGAGCTGGGTTTGAGGCCTGGACCTTCCAGAAAGGATCCAAGATACAGATCTTTTCCAGTGACTTCTCATCACTACCTGTGCCACAACGTGCCCCACACACTGCAGTTGATTACAGAGCCTCCAGGCTTTGCATCCTGTGTGGAAGGAGTGCGCAATCCGGGGTGGCACAGCAGGCAGGAGGAACGGTTTAGGAAGCGGTGTACGGGAATGGCTCTGTGGACAGCAGCTCCATCACTGCTGCAGACAGAGACACGGGCTCACCCCTTCCTGCTCACAGAGAGCAGCAGGACAGGGGACCTGCCCTAACCCCCTCTTCAAGCTCTCCTGCAGGTTTCCTGTGTTTGGCTCCAACACCACGCACAGCTCGAGTAATCTCCCACCTCGGCTTGCTCCAGCTGCCTCTTACAGCATCTGCAGCCTGATGATTTCTGCAGCTGGACTGAGGAGAGCAGTCAGGTCCACAGCCCTGTCAGAGCCCCCACAGAACCAAAGGATGGGACAAAGGGAAGAAGGGATGGCATAGCAAAATCAGCGCTACCACATATTTAAATGGCATGGTTACAGCTGCCCAGGCACTTAACAGTGACATCTCAAAGGATGACTGTGGAAGCAGCAAAGAGCAGAGACAGACACAGAGCGTGACAAACCTCAGATCAGACACACTGTTAACACAAGCACAAAAGGCATGGCAAGAGGCAGCCACAGTAACACTGAGATGGTCTTGGGGACCTCATACTTAGTGCAAAGCAGGAGGTGAGCAACACCACACAGGAGCACTCCCCTCGTGAGCAGCAGAGCTGAACTGAGCACTTTGCTGCACTGCTCTATCCCCTTCCCTGGCTTCAAATGGCCACGGTGTGCGAGCAGAAGGAATTCATTGACAACAGCTCCTGCTGCATTGTGCAATACTCCAGCAGACACAAGGCCTTGAGAGCTGTTCCAGCGAACGAACAATGAGGTAGCGTTGGTTGAAGGCGATTTGTGGAGGTCACGGGCCTGGCTCCTTGTTCAAACCAGGGTAAACATCAAGGTTGGAACAAGTTTTTCGGTGTCTTTGCCCAGCAACTGCCTGAACCAAGGGCTCAGAGGTGTAACATGGCTGGTAAAGCATCTACAAAGCACAGCTTCCATCCAAACCCAGCCTCTGCAGGCTGAGCGTAGCTACCAACACACTGACCTGGTAGGAAGCGTGGAAGGGTGCTCAGTCCTCTTCCAGCACACACAGCACTGTAGAAGCAATTTTACTATCCCCACGTCCTGTTTTCTCAACTCACCTCCTCAAGACAGGTGAATCACCAGGCAGAAGCCTGCTGGCTGTGTATAGTAAAGGTTTATAAGAACCATAAGTCAAGATGCAGACTTCTACATCTGCACCACCACCAAACACTCCAGGCCTTGTCAGCTTCCTGAGAACATCAACCTGCTCTAAGGCGCACTAAAACCAGGCCACAACAAGGGAAAACCACCCTGAACTCCACTGAATTCCTGTCTTCTCCTAGGCTCGGGCACTCACTGCGCCGCTGCCTCCAAACCAGTCAGGAAAATCAGCTTGTTCTGAAGGAGAAGCCGTGGTTATGGAGGCAGGAAGCTCCGTGGAAGGAAACGCTGGAGGATGTCCTGGTGATAAGAGCAGCTCCAGAGTTTTCACTGCCCAATCCTGCTCCAAGCCTGGCAGTTTGATTTGCTTACAATGAACACTGCTGTAAATTCGGGGTTCTTGGCTCCCAAACTGAGTTACTCCACCTGAAACCAGGGTGAACAAACACTTTGGCGTCCAGGAGCTTTTCACCTCCCGAGAAATAAGCATTTCCTTCCCTTCACAGGCAGTTACCGGCGCTCACCTTTGTGTCAGTGCACAGAAACAAGCCACAAAGGAGCACAGCGCCCCAGGATTCCTACCACACTCATGGCTGAAGCCCCAGGTTAGGAGAAGCAGATGAGCCAAACAGCTTTACTGCCTTGTGGACCTCGATGCAGAGCCAACCATGCCAGCTTTGGTGTCCAATGGGGCTTTGCCCAGCACATCCTGATACTTAAACCCCTTCAACCTGTGCGACCAGGACCTCTCAGCACAGTCCATGGACATCCCATACTGCTACAACCGGTCTGCTCCCTCCTCCCTGGCTAGGGACAGCTCAGTGCAGCCACCTTTATGGACAGACCTCATTTCCCTGTTGTCTGTACTTCGATGAAGTGTCTCCCCTTTTGTAGGATACCAGACCAAAGAGCACACGGGAAGCTTTAGGGCAGAGAACGGGACTGTTAAACTTCACAACACCTCTGCCCAGTTCCGTGCCTGGCTCCTGGCACTGATGGGATCCTTTCTGTGTAAGCCATAAACCCACCGATCGCTGCTGCAGCTCCTCACTAATGACGTTTGCTTCCTCCTCATCTGCCACCACAATGGGCGAGTTTACCAAGCACAGCTTAAATCAGCTCCAAAAGGCACAAGGCTCTGCTGAAAAGCATCCTCGCAACAGTAAGGGGCCGGGTGCCCACATCCCACTCCTGAGCAAAGCCCAAACCAAAGGGTCAGCGTTTGCCATCGTTCCTAACTTTATTATGGAAAGGAAGTCAGGCTGACGATGGAAAAGGTTTCCTTTAATAATGTTTATCACAAACTCAGCCCCGTTGCTATGGCGATAGAACAACTATTCCCTACAAACAGGCGCTGAGCCCCTAAAAATAAACAGGCCGGCGAAAAAGCGGGCACACGCAGCAGCTCCGGCTGCGCCTGCCGCAGGGCTCGCGCTCTTCCCGACAGGATGAGCACCAACAGCGACTCTGCGCCCACTCAAAGCGCGCTCGGCTCCAAACCCATCCCCGTGTTTCTACTCCAAACCAGACCCCACCGAAGGCAGAACCGCGGGGTCCCCGCGCCCCGGGCGGCGCAACATTGGGAATCCCTGGAAGTTCGGGTAACGAGCGCTGCGGGAGCGCCGGGGGGTGCGGAACGCGACGGTAACGGCAGCGACACGCGAGCTTCCTCCGGGGAGCCGCGCACTGATGCGCGCCCGCCCCGCGCGCACCCCGGAGCACCCAAGTGTTGAAGAACAACAGGAGCGGACCCGGGACGCAAACAACAACCGGGACCCCCCCCCCCGGTCCCGTCCGCTGCCGCTCCGCAGAGCGGGACACGGCGCTGGACCCCCCCCCAGCCCTGCCCTACCCCGCAGCCCCCGCGCACGGCCCCGTCCGCTCCCTCCGC
>JASSUY010036448.1:0-14060 GCA_032466535.1 Forpus xanthops
GGTGCACAGAACTGTTTGAGGGGCCTCAAACCACGACATAGGGCTAACTGCTTAAAAAGGCAGCTCCTTCAACTTTGGCACTTTGTTGATTTCTCTGAACCTTTTAAACCTGATGATCTGCTGCTGGATTCCAGAGCAAAACCAACAGTAACCGAGTTCCGCAGTCCCAGAGGAGGTGCAATCACAGTGCCACAGAAGGAACAGTTTCCAATACAGGTGAGTGTGAGTTGGCTTTGTGATGTTTATAATCCAGGAGGATTATCTCAAAGCAAGTGTTTTGATTTGTTTTCTCTTTAATCCACTTTTAGGCTGCTCCTGCCATGTTCAGCCCTTCAGAATTGGGTTATTACTGATCTAACAAAGTTTTGCTCATTATATGTGTCTGTGCCCATGGCATGCAGGTGTTCCACAGAAGGGCATAGCCCTGCACAGCCTCAGACACCAGGTCACAGTAGCTTCCCAGTGGTTCCAGACTTTGTGGAGCTCATTCTGTAGTCAGAATCAGGCTGTTGTTCAGTCAAACCATCTGGCTGCAGTCCTTCCACGGCAGCACCACTGCTGCTGTTAGAATCCACATCTCTACCAAAGCAAGCCGTTATCGTTTTAGTACAATTTAATGGAAAACTTTCAACCTGAATTTTGGCTGTTTGGTCTTAATCCAATCTTGTTTTCTCTCTATAATTGCCTAATTCTACTGGTTTTAAACAAGTAAGTCATTTCCCAGTGCTGCAAGTGTTACAGGTCACAGAATGATAACTTGAGTTACCACTACCACTCTTACGAGTGCTGAGGAACAAAGAGGTATTTAAAAGTCATTAAGAGACATTAACCTGTGGGCAGATGCAGTCCAACCAGTATAAATGAATGGAGGGAGCCAGTTCTATCCAACTGCCAGGCTGGGAGCTAAGGTAGGAAATCATGTTCTTTAGGAAAAGGGAAAAGAAACCAGGTGAGACTGTCAGAGGATGGGGAGAAAGCTCCAGGTGAAAGGAGGACCAAGGGTCCTGCTTTTCTAGCATCAGAGACTTTGAGCGCAGGGCCAGAGGAGGGGAAGAATACAAAGGGGTGGCTTGAATGAATGTTTTCTTGTTGTCTGGGAAGGTCAGAGAAGGAGGAGGATGGATGAGAAGCCATGAGTTGATGCTGCAGACGGTGGTGCCACTAACACGTAGAACTCTGCATGTTCAGATGTGCTGCATGTTCTTATAGTCTTTGGAGGATGAAGCTGCTCACCCTCACCAGCAAGTGCAGGTGTGAGTGCCAAGGGATGAGCATAAGCATGGAAACATCCCCTGGGTGATGGGACAAAAGCTCCCAGAGCATCTTCTCAACTCCCAGTGCAGAGGTAGGTCCCAGAGCCTAGAGCAGTGTGCTTGAGAGTGCTCTGCAGCCACACCAGCACCTCCTCTGCTCTGCCTTACAACACCAACACCTCAGTGTGCTCCCATCCCTCCCTTTGGAAGCGATTGTGTAATACTGTGAAGTTTTCTGCCATTACTTTATCAGTCCATTTCCTAAACTGCAGACATCTTAGCATCCATGTTCACCAGTGGTTGGGAGTTTGAGAGTTCAGTATAGTTCCTGATGAAGAGGAATCTCTGTGTTGAATCTGCTGGTTATCTGTGATGCTTCCTACTTCTTGTGTTAGAAGAGACCATGAACAGTTGTTGTCCTTCACCTTTTCCATTAGATGCTTATCTAAGACGTGCCTTTATGACTAATCCAAAGCCTGACTATACTTGGTTTGGGTTTTTGCTTATTAACTCATTTGGGAAGGTAGAGCGCTTGCTCAAAGGAGAGGGGCTCTTTAATGAGACTGTACAGTATCTGTAGTGTGCTTTTTCTCTGACTTCTCCACCTGGATTGCAAGTACTGCTGGAAAAGAAAGGTCAGGATGTGATTCAGGTAACTGAGGTGTTAACACTGAGGTGGCCAAGCTATATAGCCCATACACAGATGCGTCTTCTGGCCCGCTGGCTCTTGCCCTCTTTCTTGAGGCTCTGCAGGTGCAGTGAGGTGTGTGTTGGTGGCACAGGGACATGTCTGCTTCTGGGGACATCTGAGGAAGAGCTTTCTATGCAAGTGGATGGCATGATGGCAAGTGCGTATGTCCCCAAGCATGGAGGGATGCACACATCTGCGTAACAAGAAATACATGACATGTGCCTTGCCTTGTCATGTCACAGGAACAGGACACCCCTTTGCTGATCATTTGGCGATCATGGCTGTGGCCAGATGAGCTCAGTGGGGTCACAAAGCATGCTTTTTTAAAGACTGTGTACTAAAAGGCCAGGTTGGATGGGGCTTGGAGCAAGCTGCTCTAGTGGAAGGTGTCCCTGCCTGTGGCAGGGGTTGGAATTGGATGAGCTTAAGATCCCTTCTAGCACAAACCATTCTGTGATTCTATGGCATTGTCTGCCCTACCACAGTGGTATGTCTTTGCATACCAGCCTATGAATGCATGGGTGTACCACTATGGGAAACAACCCTGGGGTTAATTGTAACCATGGGGTATAAAATGAATCACCGATTAATTCACTAAACCAGTTCTATTAACTATTGGACTGCCATAATGAAAATTGGACCTAAAACCTTTGTCATCTGTGTTATCTGTTGATTACAGCAGTGCCTTACAGTGTTTTTTCAGTGAATTGAATGATCTTCCAAACCCCAATTAATTCCTGACTGGCATCATAGGGCAGTTTTAGTTATTTGGAGTGGCTTGGGCAGCAAATCTGGTTGCAAGGATTCTTATCCTCATCACTGTAGGTTTACATGGGACTTCCTTTTAATTTCTATAGGGAAACCCCTTGCACATATACAAGAGCCATCCCTAGCAGGAGCATCACTAACAGCTACAACCTGACTGAAGCCCTCTCCAGCTTCTCCAGCTCAGGTAGGAAGGAGAGCATTCCCTCTGGAGCTGATCAGATCAATGCAGGTATCCTGACAAGGAGCCCCATGTGTCCCCTTTCATAAACAGGGCATTTCCTGCTTTTGGAAACCCGGAGTGTTTCTTAGGGACTACTTTTCCTAATGTGTTTCCAAGCCATTTTGACAGGAGGAACAATGGGGCAGATTTTAGTGCATTCAAGGCTTTTTTTTTTTCCTTCAACTGGGGCGCCTGCAAGAGTAAAAGGAGGGAATCTGGGTGGGAGTTTCCTTAGAAACTCTTCAGCACAGAACCCCTTCTGTGCTGTACTTTCAACCTTCCTCAGCGTGAGGTGGAGTAGAACCTTCCTATGTGAACCCAGGGACAGGGCTTCTATTGCCTTTCAGCCCTTTTACTTCTTGGCTTAGCCCTGGGCTTCCTCTGTTGCCTTTTCTTCCCTGAGTGGCAGTTGTGCCTCTCTCTCTCTGGATAGCATGTCCTATCAAATCAGCTTACTGCGATTTGTCTGTTCAACACATCAGCCCTTCAGGTTAGTGAAAAAGAAGGACAAGGTCTTCTAATACTCCCAGCGTGACACCAGGAAGTTCAAGAGGGGAATGGGAGCTGTGGATAAAGCCCCAGTGTTAGTTAAGAAGCTGATGTTCACCACCAAAGTGGGTAAGGTGGAAATGAATTCATCCCTGTGACTCTTCTGAGTGCTGCCTGCAACCCTTGGTTACCACCTCATTCTCCTGCTTGCACTCTGCTCCTGAGGTCTTCAGGAGAGGGGATCCTGGCTGGCACAGGTTTTGGGGGGATACCCATAAGTTTGACTCTTTTTATATTCCATTATTGGTTTAATCTTGTTAAGATCCTCCCTTATCACAGCAAAGTGATTTCTTAGGGCTGTGGTGACCAGCTTTAGCTCCAGGGATCCCACATCTCTCTGCACCCCATTTGCACATCACACGGCTCAGCCACCTCTGTGAGCACAGCACAGAGCAAATGGAGGAGACAGAGAAGGTCGGAGGAAGATGGGGCTCTGGAAAGCAACCAGGCAGTGGCAGCTGTCAGCCTCCAAGTGCTTCCCCTGTTCCTTGCAGTCTCCTCCAGCCTCTTAGAGCTGCTGTGTGGGAGGAAAGAGCAGCACCAGCAGCTGGAGAAAGGTGGGAGGAGTGGGAGGAAGAAGAGGGAAGAGCACCTGGGGGCTGAGAGCCAGGCTCGATGCCTGCTCCTTGTGCAGCCCCTCCAGCTGTGCTGCTCTCACCCACCCAGGGGCCGAAGGGGATGCAGAGCAGGCAGTGGTGTGAGCAGTGGCTTGTGGGGCAGCCCCCCCCCCCCATCACCCTCACCGTGTTTCTGCCTTCCTCCATGCCAGGAAGAGAGCCGTGACTGGTACTGAGCCTCCCCAGCACTGCCACTGCTTTATTCCCTGTACCTCTATGTTAATGAATGGGCAGCTGAAGCAAAGGAGTGTCTAAGGTCAAAACTGTTGCTGCCTCCTCTCTGGACATATTTGGACTTGGATTGATGGTCTGTCCTACCAGGAGCAGGTAAGAACTATCCCATCCCAGTACACCTGTCCTGTCCCACAGGCTGTCCCAGTATCTTCCCTGGGGGATCCGTGTGGTGTGAGGGCCTCAGGTCTGTTTGGGTCTGGGAGCACCATGTTTCCCAAGTAGCCCCTTCTCTGCTCCATGCTCTTGGTCTCCACTGACAGAATTGGGCATGGGGTCCTTTGTGTGCCAGCCTGGGCCCTGTGATTCCTGAGAGCGCAGGATTGTGCCCTGCAGCACTGGAGCATCCCGGATACCCGCACAAACCCTCCCTTGCCCATCCATGGAGGAAGCCGCATTGAACTGGTTGATGGCATCTCTCTCTCTGTTCCATGTATTTCTCTCCGGGACGGTTTTGCCACTGGGGCGACGCACCTGGGTACCACTTTAGGGGTAAACTCCTCCCCTGGGCAGGACCTGGGGGGGGAGTCGTGTGGCGGATGTCCCGCTCTGCCCCCGGCCATGGGGTGAGCACCGGGGGTGCGGTACAGGGGGAACGGGCTCCTCTTGCCGGCGGAGCCAAAAACCGCTCCAGCAGCCGCGGTCCTGGCGGTGGGGGGAGCCCGGGGTAGGGATGGGGGTGCGCCTTCCCCCCGCGCTGCCTGCAGGTGGCAGCCGGAGTTCGGCTTGCGGCGGCGGAGCGGGGGGAGCGGGGCCGGGCGGGGCAGCGCCGGGCAGCCGGGCCCTTGGGCAGGACCGGGGTACCCGCTGGGTACCCGCTGCGGGGTCCAGACCCCTTAGGGCAGCGGCACCCCCGTCCTGCGGGGCACTGATGGGGAGCGGTGCGCGCCCGGGCACAGGACCTCTGCTGCCGTCGGTGTGTCCGTGTGTGTCTGGATGCCGTCGGTGTGCTCGCCTGCCGTGCCCAGCACGCCCCACACATGGGTCTTCCCCGCAGTCTGCCTTACGGGTCATTACAGGGTTCGAAATGTCACCGGCCCACAGAGTGGCGCCAGGCTCGGGGTCTGCTGTCTCCACCGAAGTACGGGCCCCTCAGGCCCGGTGGTGCCACCCGCTTTGTCCCTTCGGCACAAAACGGAGCCGGGAGAGAGCTGCCCATGGAAGGGTGGCAGCGGGCGGCTGAGGAGGCAAAACCCATAGAACCTCTGCCCGGCGCAGGAGGTTAGAGGGGACCTTCCCCTGCCCACACCGCAGCTCTTTAGGGCAGGGATGCGGCACCCGGGGTGCGGGATTCCCGGACATCCTCTCCAGGGCAGGCTGTGCCCGCAGTGTGTTGCTGCGGGATTCATCCCCTTCACAGCTCTAGACGCTGCCACGGGAGCCCTCAGCCCATCCTCGCAGCCACCGAGCCCGCTGCTCTGTGCAGCCTCCCGCCGATCCGCCCTGGGGCTAAGCTGCGCAATTCCCTCGCCTTTCACCGTGGGTTGTTGTTTTGGCCCAAACCTTAGTCACATCTCCATGGATGGCACGATTTGCACGATTCTTTCTTTCAAGTTGACCCTTCTCAGCTCCTTCAGCAGCTCAGCCCCTCACCTCTGCGTGCCCTCCAGCTTCCACAGCAGCATCCCTCCCCAGCCTGTTCGCGGGGAGTTCCCTGCTCACCTTCCCTCCTCTGGAGAAGGCAGAGGCGTTATCCAGCACTGTCTGCGTCCTGAAATGTCTGTAATTCAGATCAGAAGCCACCTCAGGCTCTGCCAGCTTCAAGCCTTTAGGGCTGGATTCCTATTCGGAGGACAATGACTCCGGTTGCTTACAAAACTGACTGAAATACAGTCAAAAACAGCAAAGGGAAGAGTCATGCTCAGGACCTGGAGTGAAACATCGGGGCTTCTTCTCTATTTGCCACCAGACCTGCTGAGACAGGCAGCAGCTGCCTGTTTGGACACCCAGCAGGGCAGGACTGGTGAGGTGCTGCAAGCATCCCCACCTCATGTCCCATCACCATTCCCTAGTCCCTGCTCAGCCCTGGTGGAAGCTGGTGGCAGATGAACTGGGGCTTCCCCCTTCAGGGTGAGGCGCAGGAGCTATGGTCATGGTGGGTACCTGTCCTGCCTGTGTCTATGATGTTCTTTAATACCTTAGGATGCATAGGGGCTGCAGTCTACAGGGTTCCCAGTCTGCCCCCTCCTCCCCATTTGCCAGCTAGGAATGCTCTTTAAAATGTATTAAAGGGGGGAAAAAAACACCCAAGCTCTATTAAATGCAAAGAAATAATGAAAAACAACAAGGAACAAAAGCTCTCAATCCTAGCTGAGCACTGCACAGACAGGAACCTGCTCTGACGTACATGAGCACCCCATAGGGATTAACTCTCTCCTGCCCAACAAAGCCAGCCTCCTACTTTCTACTTTGCAGCACATTTTGTGTGCTATAAATGTATTTAATCTGGCCAGATAGGGAGATTAAAAGGTACAGGCTTGGTACCTATCTGCAGCTGCCTTCACCCAAAAAAACCCCACAACCCCGGTCCAGGATTTTCCTGCCTGTGTCACAGATCCAAGGAAATTCCCCTTGTGAGGCAAACACAAGAAACAGGCAGCAGAAGCCTGAAGCAGAATGAAAAGGGAAAGCTTTTGGAGTCATTTCCCCCTTCGCTTTCCTGTAGTAAATACGCAGAAGGGAGGTTAGTGCATGTCTACTACCAACCAGTTAATATTCTGCTATCCCTCACCCCTTAACTGAGGTTCCTAAAACCCTTTGCAGCCACTGCTGTGTTCAGTCACCGGTGCCCCCATTTAAGAGATGGTTGGTGTGATTAACCCCCTTGTACAAAGAGGGGCAGTGAGCTATGGAGGAGGTTTGTGTAAAGGACCTTACAGGCATTACCTGGAACACAAATTAGGAGGTGGGATTCTCAGGTTTTACTTGAATCATTCAGGATTCTCCCTTTTCCCAAACCTGCAGTGCCAGACCACTGCAGCATCAAACACATCACAGCATCCTCCATCTTCCTGCCACCTATGGTACCACATCGGGGTGGAGGAACATGAAGCCTGCAAGCCTCCAGACCCTCACCCTGCCTTTCTAGGGATTGCCATTTCAAAAGCTGGACTGGGAGATTCACACTTATCGCTATCATCTGCATTGTCCTTAATTTCTGTAATGGAGCATCATCACCGAGGAGGGAATTACATGGAAATAACTTGCTTCAGGTACTGTGTCACTCCATCTGTCCCATGTTTAAGCACAGTGAGAAGGTCTGGTGTTTTTCCTGATGCACCACATATTCCTATTCCATTTCCTTTCCCTACATCTGTGGGCAATTCAAAGTCTCACCATGGGACCGCCTGCACAAGGATGCAGCCTGTCACAAACCTCAGCTGTGGCTGCAGCAAGAAGAAGTGGGAATAGTGGAGATGAATTCCACTGCCATGACAATGAACGGTGAGCACTCCTATCCCACCATATTCAGCACATTTTGAGTTCTCTCTTTTGTTTTACTTTCAGGTCTGACTGGACAACACTAGCTGCCTGGTATCTACATGGGAGATGTGTGGCCATCAGCTCTCTATGTCCCTGACAAACAGTGATCAGGGTACATCACAGGACCTGAGTGAGAGGCTCCATAGTATCTAAGACAGCAGTGAAACTCCTGTGACAGAGGAGAGATCCTTGAACACAGGTAGGTCACCACGCAAATGTTTTCCTTCAGTAAGCCAAGTGCAAAATAATGCCTAGTTTTCACTCTACTGCAAGAAAATCACAAAAGAAGAAGAAACTGGAACTTCTCCCTCAAAAGAAATGGGAAATGGCTTCTTGGGAAGAAGGGATTTGTGTCAGGGTATTCCTCGTGTCTGCACATCTGTTCTAGGAAAGGAAAATGTTCACAAGCTGTATCCATTTCCCAAAACATCACATCTACCTTTCTTCATTCAGCACTGGTGCCATTCTGCATCTATGCTTTGAGTTCATCCTAAGATGAGATAACACTAGTTTGAAGATGCCTGCTCAGCATTGCAGCAATGTAGTATGAGACATTCAGGTGTCACACGCTATGAAGAGCAGGACGGACCAATACTGAATTCAAAGCAAGGTTCTGGCTGATCTTGCTAATCCATTTGCCTGGTGTTCAATGTGTTTGTGTTCTCTACATGTCAGAGCGGTGTAGAAGTGTTGGGGGGAGCACCACAGGTGATATCCTTGACTTTTCTGAGCCTCTTGTCCTCCTCTTGACCATGCCTAAAGCCCTTGCCCTCCACAAGGACCTGTCTAGGAGCAAGTGCCAAGTTGGAGAGAGGTCTCAGAGTGTTGTGAATGAGATGGGGAGAAAAGAGGGAGGAAGCAGCGGTGACAATCAGAATGTGAGCAAAACCCCACACTAATTTCAGGTTTGTGTTGCTCAAAAGCCTGTGTTCAGTAACATTTGACCAGAAATTGGAACTTCCCAGCTAAGATCAGCAGACATCAGTGTGGTTCAGTGTTCTTGAACACTACAGAAGAAGACTAAAAATCCCTTTAGTGGTCCTAATTGCTTAACATTCATCTACCTCTAGAAAGCCCAGCAAAGACTTGTTTTCATGTTGGTTTAAGTGTCCCAAAACTTGGGCTTGAAACCTAAAACTTTCCTCACCAATAGCTTTCCTTCTAGTGATGAGACCACAGCATCACAGATCCTCTTAAGGATCTTAAGTTAAACCCTCTTTCTTCCAGTGTTGCTCTTCTTGTCTCCATTTGCTAATTGTGAATGTGGAAACTTGATAGCCTCCTGCTAGAGCCTTACAGATCCCCAGATTACACAATAATAATTAAATTGAGGAGAGCAGAGGGAAAGGAATTAATGTGAAAAAGATAGAAAAGAAGAAAACAACCCCCAGAAATTAAGTCCGTGACAATGACTTTAAATGCGTGGTGTGTGGCCAGTGACATATGAATCACTTGAGCCTATCTTTATACCAGTATGAATATAACACCCAGCTGGCCTGGTGCCACTGTCCCTGTAGATATAGGAGGGCATAACAGCAGCCTGCATCATCAGCTAAAGCTCATTGTCATCAAGGCAAATAGACATCTTAGTCCTGGTGCTGGGGTAAGAGTCACCCTATACCTCAGATTCCCATTGCAAGTCTTCCTCAGAGCTGTGTTCCACAGATGTATTTCTCTTCCTTGCCTTTATGTTCCCATTTGACTTGTATGATCCCAAGGGATTTTTCTGAAGAGGTAATAGTGGATATCTGGGTGTCTTCCTCTCATGGTTACATTGCCCACAGCTCTTGCAACTCTGCTGCACAGGTTCAATCTACACTTATAATCAACCAGGTTGGAAAAGACCTTTAAGATCATCAAGTCCAACAGTTCCCCAGCATCGCCAGGGCCATCACTAGACCATGGCACTGAGAGCCTTGACTACATGGTGTGTGAACACTTCCAGGGATGGTGACTCCACCACTTCCTTGGGCAGCCTATCCAGTTTCTCCACCTGATATGAGTGTGGCCAACTCCAAAGCATTGCCCTTATTCTCTTCAGCAAGGAGATGTCCTCTGTGAAATGGAGGTTGTGGTGTTATGGATGTTGGTAAAGCCTTTAAGAAGGTTGATTTGACATCTGTCAGGAATGATGCTGGTTGCAGTTGACTCTGCTCCAGCTAGCAGGATAGATTAGATAAGCAATCCAGGTACCCTGCTCTGCTGCTTTGTAACAACCCCCTTAGAGAAGTTTCCATCACAATTAGCTTGATGAACCTTCACAACCAAAATGTAAAGAGGAACCAAGAGCCTTTTTCATAGAATCATAAAATGGTTTCGGTTGGAAGGGACCTTACAGCTCATCCAGTTTGAAACCCCTACCACTGGCAGGGACACCTTCCAGTCCAGCACCTTGCTCCAAGCCCTGTCCAACCTGGCCTTGAACACTGCCAGAGATGGAGCATTTATGGCTTCTTTGGGCAACCTCTTACAGTGCCTCACCACAGTCATAGTGAAGAATTTCTCCCTCATACCTCATCTAATTTTCCCCTCTTTCAGCTTAAAGCCATTTTCATTCTGGGAAGAGAACTTGTAGTAAATCAGTGTACTCCCAAACCTCTGACTGTGTAGATACAGATATATCACGACTGCATATGTTGGTACCCTGTCATAAGAGACCAGGGTCCATCTTACCCCACTCTGTTGCCAGGGAGCAGACCAGAGGGAGGTTGTGAGCATAAATACTCTCAGCATCAATACTAACTCACCCCCATCTCCAGCCCCAGGTGAAGCAGCCACTTCCCTTGGAGATGAAAGCCTGGAAAGAGGGAAGAGAGATGGTCTCAGAAGGATGGTGGGATCACAAGGCCGATGTCACTGGAGCCACACTCTTCAGCCCTTAATCCCCCCAGAATAAGGTGTCTTCTAAGTGGCTCTAAACGGGAGTAGCACATGAATTCCCAAATGAGGGAGGGAATTATGCAACCGTGAGGCAACCAATCTCCTGTTCATAGCACTGGGAAGGAGAGGAGCCCTCCCCCGCTCCTTACCCGAGCAGACAGTGAGTGGGGTTTCCTTAATGGGAATCCCTCTGCTGCTTTCTCCCCCAAATCCCTGGCTCGTGCATGTGGGGTGTGCTGCTGCATCAGGCAGTGGAACGAGGCTTGTTTTTCATTCAGAGGTTCAGCTGAAGATAGATTTGAACTCCACTCTATATTTAAAGGGAAGTATATTTAAAGGGAGGTACTACTACTGTAGTAGGCTTAGCCTAAAATGCCCACCTCAATCCAGTCCTCCCGCTCGGGGGAAAGGAGGCAGCTTGGTTCTGTTGCATCTCACTGTGTCTGTTTGTAAGGAAGTTGTGAGGGAAAAGCTCCACTATGTGGGCTGAGCACTCCAAGTTAACACAAAACAAACCCCAAACCCAAAACAAGTGAGCTGACAGCCCTCATGTTGGTGAGGATCAGTTGAAGAAGGGGAATGACTTTGTCCTCTCCCAAAGATGTGGTGGAAGAAGGCCTCTAGCTGGGAGCTCCCCCACGTTCCTGAACTCTTCAGCATCTTCCATCACCTAACTTCAGCATTTAGAAGTCATTGATTAATCTCACCCCCTGGTTTCCCCAGCTACTCCTGCTCTGTCCTGCTGGGTCAGACCATGGCAGAATGAAGAGGAAGCCTGAGGAGCATCTGCTCCCAGCTCTTTCCTACTGGTCAGGCCATGTCGCTTCTCTCTGCATGGGATTGTGGGGAAAATTTGGTGCCTGAATGGGTTTAGCCAGGAGGTAGAGGTGTATTTGCATGTCAAGATGTGATAGTCCTGGTGAAGAATAGCTCCCTTCTAGGAGGCCACAGAAGAAGATGACCATCCCCATCTGGTGTGGCTGAAGAGTGGGGCTGAGCCCTGAGACAGGTCCTGTCCCTTCAGGATTGGATTCCCCCAGTGTTACCAGGACACCACTAAGGGGGAAAAGCTAAAGCCCCACATGCCAGGAACCTCCTCTGCCCTCACCTCCCAAGGGCAAGAGACCTTTGGGTTAGGGATGGCTGCAGCCCAAAGAGCTAAGGAGCATCTGAGAGAAAAAAAGCAGAAGCATCTTCTCAATCACAGGAAAGGCATTGTGCCAGGATGGAAAAGCTGGCTTTGCATCCCAGCAACGCCATAGACTCCCTCTATAGCCTTGCGTGAATCACCCACGTTTCCTTTACTCAGACATAAAGTAAGTGGAAAGGGCTTTTCCCTTTTGTCTTTATTCTTTCCTTCTTCTTCTTTTTCTCTTCACCATATGAAGCGTCTTGGACAGTCTCTTAATACTGGGCACATACAGTAGCATGTGATTGTGCAGATCATATTAGCTTGTTTACCTCCTCCCTCAACATAAATGAAAACTCCCCATTAAAATCCCTGTAGGAATACTGAGATTGCGAGAGGTTATTTTGAGAAGGACAGAATGGATGGAGGGGGGGAGAAAGGATTTGGTTATAGCGCAGGCACTGCCCTTCCTAAGCCAGGCTGAGTTTGCCTCTTAGAACTGAGTGATAAATGCTACTTTTCTGTGTGTCCATCCCTGCTTTCAGCCATTCTGAGCTCCATCTTCCTGCTGCAGCGCATGTTCTGCCCTCAATTACAGAGGAAAAGCCACCACATAAAAGAACCCCCTGATATCCTGATTCTTCTCCCACTGCCTCGAGACTCCGGACCAGGGAACTGTGAGCAGCCTCCCATTGCAAACAGCCCCCCTGTGTGAAAATAGCAGCACAGCCACAAACTTCAGGGCAATCACTGCTTGGTTGCAAAACATTTGCTCTGCTCCTGCCCTGGCCTTTATCTCTCAGGCCTCTGTATGGCACTGAAGCAACATTTGGCAGCTCCTCGCCAGGTCCGCCTGCTCCAATGTGCTCCACCATTATTAATGGAAACAGGCTCCATCTCCCAGGCTTTAAAAAGACACCCTTGCTAAATATAGGCAATCTGCGTGTGCTTAACTACTACAGGGCAGAGGGAGAGGGACCAAAATATTGACACGCACTGGGTGTGTATAATTTGTTTTGATTCCTGCTCTCTATCTCTTCTCTCCCCTCCTTTCCCCAATGCCAATCTGTGCATAACCCACACACCTTGGTGGAAACGCTGCTGTTATTTAGCATGAGGAATGTGGCTGCTGCTGGGAGCCTGGCTCCAAAGGAGTTTCCTTTGTTTATTTTTCCATCCTCTGTCCAAACGGTGTCAATGAGAGCGGAGCTTACAGAGCTATTTATAGCCTCTCACCACACTAGGCTGCACCTTGCCAGCAGCAGCAGCAGCAGCTGCCCAGGGGGGGCTGGATGGGGCAGGCTATGGGGCACGCACCCAGGCAAGGACAGAAGGGAGGGATAAGCATGGAAGGCAAGGGAAAGCAGAGGAGGTATGCAAATCTGGGAGCATGGTATGGAAGGGGATGAGGGGAGCTGTCTCTGATGCTTAGCAGGGGATGGAAGCTGGAAGCATCAAAGATTGTACTGGGAGAGATTTGAGGAGGGAGGTGGGAGGCAGCTATTCCCCTGGTCAGGATGGGTGCTTTGAATGAAACCATCTTGGGGAAACCCTTGCCTGGGAGCTGGTCAGAGGGGGACCTGCCTCTTGGGAAGTGGGTTTGGGGGGATGCAGAAACATCCCATCTCACCCGCTACAGAGGGAGAGCTTAAAGAAGAACACTTCTGGAATCTATCCCATGGGAAGGGGGTGGTTGGTCCAGTGAGAGTTGTAACTGGGACAGGGGGACACTAGGGGACACTGGGCTTGTGCAGCCCATCGCCACAGGGAAAAGGATGCAGGCTGTGCTCCCCACCCCTTTCCCCAGCGCCTTCCTGTTTTGGGATGCTGGGCTCTGCCCTTTGCTGGAGCAGAGGGGCAGAGCTCGAGTGCAGCATCCCCCCAGGAGGGTCTGGGTACCTCCTCCCCAGCCCTCCACTCTCCCTGAGCTGAGCCTTGGCTCCCCCCGGGGGTCCTGCCTGTTCCCTGCACCCCACTGGGGCCATTTCCCCTCCCTGCTCGTGGGTGGGTTTGATTCGTGCCTGGCTTCATGTGCACACGTGTGCTGGGGGCAGGTTCCTAAGCGGGGGTGAGGGTACCCTGCACAATAACCGGGCAGGCTCTGGGGCTCCGTTGGCATCTGTGTTTTGTTGTTGTTAGCATTAATAAGCTTGCCCTTGGTGCAGTCTGCAGGGCTCGAGGTGCTGACTAAGGAGCAAAAATCCTGGGAAGCCGGGGGGGGGGGGGGGGGCGAAGGAAA
>JASSUY010036448.1:14070-26446 GCA_032466535.1 Forpus xanthops
CCCCCCCCCCCCCCCCCCCAGCAGGAAAGAGAGCTCACATTTGGGATTGTGTGTGAGTCCATGCCCTCCTCCCTCCAGAGTATGTGTCCAGAGTCGAGGGCCACCCTATTTTTCCTAATGGAGTGCAGGGAAAAAGCTGCAGTTTCTGCTTGAGGTATTGCTTGAGCTGGCAGGGAGAGCTGGGCTGGCCAGATGGAGAGATGAGAGGGAGGCAGGGAGAGAGAAGCAGGCAGGGATGGGAGGGGGGAGAAGGGAGCTAGACACCTACGCAAACACAGAGTGAGAGGAGATCCTTGGATGCAAACACAGACACAGGCGTCCTCCTCCTCCTCACATGCCCCTGATTCATTTCCACATGCCATACACGTGACATGCTAATTCGGGGCTACTACAGAACTCCAGGGCAAGAGAGGAACAGGAGAGAGAAATAAAACCCAGTAAGACACCAAACTGCAGATTGTTAAAGGGGATTCAGTGCAGCTTATCCAGACCCCAGCCCCAGGCTCCCTCCGGGTGCCCACAGCCTCATGCCCCACGCACCACCACCACCATGCGGGAGCGGTTCCACGTGTCCCTGCACAGATAACCAGCACGGTGCCAGCACAAATCCCACCCTTCCCCAGGACTGGGGTTACATCAGCCGCACGCTCCCCTCCACATCCCTGCGGCACCGCGCAGGCTGGGGCAGAGCGAGCCTCTGCTTTCCATCCTGAAACCGGGGGCTCGGGGAGCTTGAGTCTATATTTAAACACAGGCGCATAAGCCCTACGTGCTGGGGGGGAGAGAATAAGCTCCAAACAACCTCGTTACAAACCCCGGAGATCCTCAAGGTAAATGGAGTGATCCGGCAGCAGGGTAGGGAACGGTCCCTGCTGCAGCCCCACCGCGCTGCAGCCTGCTTCAGCACCTCCATCCCCAGGGCTTGGTCCCCCTGCCTGCCCCCATTTCCAAGCCGTGGCAGGCCACCTCCTCTGCCTGATTCCAACAGTCGCATCCCCACTGTGACAGGGAGCTGAAAAGGAGGGGAGGAAGAAACCCAGATACAGCTCCGGCTGTGGGTGGGCTGGTGTAGCTGTGACACTATGCCTGTTCCGACCCCACTGGGGTTTACACCAGGCTAATAGACAGCACAGGTTTATCCTCTGTACTTGTACCTTTTGCCCAGGTTATGCAGTGCTTTCTTACCATCCACTCTTCCAATGCTGGGTCCAAAATGAATGAACCAACTGGATGCATCATTTCTATCATGCAGAAATAATGTCAGCACAGAGCTCTGCAGCCCATCGCCAGCCAGCTTCCTCCCACCCTCTGTTTAAGGCTGCATCCATGCAAAGACCTGGAGAGCTTCAGCCTCTCAGGCACTACCAGGTGCGCCAGAGACAAGGGCAAGGGAAAGCAGATTTCCCCTTTAGAGCATCTTGGTTCCAGCATGGGGGGGCAAGGACTCCTATCTCATGGTGGGGGAGGCAAAGAGAGGACCAGATCTCTGGTTCACACCAGAGCAAACACGATGAGCAAGGGTGAGAAACCAACCCTCTGAAGTGTGCCTGGGAGTGGTGTGGCCAGCAGGGTTAGACCTGTCCCCAGCAAACAACCAGCTCTGGTGGGGGCTTCCAGCAGTCAGTCTGATGAGGACTGGGGCCTGGACAGGACATCCAGGTGCAGGGATGCTCTGCCCTTCAAAGGGGCAGGTTGTTACACTTTGGCCAACAGAAGGAAAATCCCTAAACCTCTCTCCTACACCCAGATTTCTGCTGGAAAACAGGACAGGGAGAGGTGCCAGCAACATCAGGGGAAAGCTGTGTCTCAGCAGAGGCATCCTTGTATTAATTTCCTCCTTGATTTAGTGGACATGAGACAAGGAACTTGTGAGCACGAAACACTAAGGATATTTTGGGCCATATTAAATCCTGACGATGCTTTTGCTAACTGGAGTTACCCTCCAGACGTCTCTAACAGGAGCACCAAATCCAGCATGGCAAACCCAGTCTTCTCCTGGATAGCATCTTGTGTGTCGTGCCTTTGAAAAGCAGAGAGGGGAAACTTGGGCGGCAGCCCTGGTAATCTTCTCCTGTGAGCAGGTGGCAGCTCCGATTCTCTATCCAAGTGCTGATCCTTCCTCTTCTGGGGAGCCAGGGGAGCTGGCCCCTGGCCCCAAGAAAGACGCCTTAGCAAGCTGCCCTCTTTCTGTACTCCTGAGGAGGAAAGAGCTGATCTGGTTTACTGCTGGCTCTGCCTCTCCCCATGTGTGAAGGGGCTTTCTCTGCAAGACTGAATATCTTGCACAAAGACCTGTGAAGGAGAATACGCATCAACCCTAGATTTAGCTGCCATCGTTTTTATTAGAGGCATCCTGCTCGCTCAGGAGGAGAAACCTGTGTCAGTTCACGCAAAGAGAAGGTGGAAAGCACTCACGTTAAATATTCCACCTATTTTAAACTGTCAGGCGCACGAAGTAAAAAAACCCCACAAGCTATAGAAGGCTGTGTAAGGCTCACTGAAAAACAAGGCTTTCTGTCTGAGGCGGAAGAAACAAAGGTCATTCGGAACACCCACTACCGTATGTATTTTTAAACTCTTATTATGTCTGTTCGCAGAAGCCCTGATCATGGTTGAGGTCCTTTGTGTGTACAGAGGTAAAGGTAAGGTGCCAACCCCAAAATACTTCTAATGATGTGGACAGTTATGCAGGAGGAGGCCACAAATGCACACATACACAAGTGTGTGTCTATCTTATGTGTGGCATCCTCACTCTTCAGATATTGCCCATGGGCCCCACAGTACCAGATAGAATCATAGAATAGTTCGGGTTGGAAAGGACCTTAAGATCATCTAGTTCCAACCCCCCTGCCATGGGCAGGGACACCTCCCACTAAACCATGTCACCCAAGGCTATATCCAGTCTGGCCTTGAGCACCACCAGAGATGGAGCATTCACAACTTCCCTGTGCAACCCATTCCAGTGCCTCACCACCCTCACAGTAAAGAACTTCTTCCTCATATCCAATCTAAACTTCTGCTGTTTAAGTTTGAACCCCTTGTCCTGTCACCACAGTCCCTCATGAAGAGTCCCACCCCAGCATCCCTGTAGGTCCCCTTCAGATATTGGAAAGCTGCTCTGAGGTCTCCACGCAGCCTTCTCTTCTCCAGGCTGAGCAACCCCAACTCTCTCATCCTATCTTCATAGGAGAGGTGCTCCAGTTCCCTGATCATCCTTGTGGCCTCCTCTGGCCTTGTTACAGCAGTTGTATATCTTTTTTTATGTTGAGGACACCAGAACTGCCCACAGTGCTCCAAGTGAGGCCTCACAAGAGCAAGAGGAGCACAATCACCTCCCTCGACCTGCTGGTCACGCTCCTCTTGATGCAGCCCAGGATACGGTTGTCTTTCTGGGCTGTGAGTGCACATTGAAGCCAGCTCACATTAAGTTTCTCACTGACCAACACCCCCAAGTCCTTCTCCGCAGGGCTGCTCTGAAACTCTTCTCTACTCAAATGATGCTCCCCCAAACATGATGAGCAAATCCCTGACTAAAGAGCTCACAACCACAAGTAAAGACCAAACCGATCTGAGGTTTTAGGCTGAGCCTAACAAGCTGCCACACGCACATTGCAGGCTGGGAATCCTGCCTCTCCGTGTCTCCGGTAACCATGAGACCGCACTCCTTCCTACGTCGGCAGGAACAAAGGTTTTCTTCTTTGTAATTACATTAATACCTGCTCTTCCCTCATGCTGGCAATTTGGTTGATTTCTTGTTTATTGCTTTTCACCTTCCACCATCAATAATTCAGCCACATAGCCCCCAGGAGGTGGAGAACTAACTACTCATTTTACAGAGACTTGCCTAGGAAAGGAGTGACGTGCTAGCTGGGATCAGAGCCCTGGTATTCCCAGTTCCTAACCCCAGCCACAACCCTGGAGACAGCAATCCCACAACCTGTGACACCAGGGCTGTCACTAGCTCTGGGAGGTTTATTCCAGCGTCTGTCTCCTCGGGTTTTGCCATGAATAACAACTGCAGGATGTGACCCTAATTGTAAATGAGGTCCACGGGCAGGTTCTGTGCTGTTGGTGTTGCTTCTTCACCTACCAGATAGGTGCGTTTTGGTCTTGTATTTCCCAAATCAAAGTGTTGTACCCAGGTCTTTCCATGGAGCCCCTCTGCAAATAAGGTCTGCGGGGTTTATTTTGGTACACAGTGAAAACAGGTTCTTATAATTAAACTGCTGTTGTAGCCAACCCCAGAAAATCCCGTGTTATGAACTGGAAGGCATGAGGAGAAAAAAGCCTACGAGGGATCAGCTCCACTTGTGCTCTCTAGCGAGCGTCTGAGCCATATAGGTCAGGCAGAAGCCATTTGCTTTGCTGTACCTGCTCCAGGGATGAGCAGAGGGGCTGCATTCTGCATATGTGTCAGCCGCCTTGCTTTTCAGTTCGCTTCAATTAGCTAAACCCTCCTCAGAACCCTGTGGAAATGCATATCCCTTAAATATCCCTTTACTCCTCGAGCAACGGCGGGGGGGATGTGGGGAGCGGTTGCTTTTACATCCCTTCCCTTTGCGTGCTGTCCTTTCAGCTCATCATTCCCAATCTCCAGCCGTCACTTCGGCTGCCGTGGGCTGTGTTTTAACCCCTCCAGTTCCCCCCCTCACACACACACATGTGCCGCTGAGCCCCCGGCGGGGCGCGGCGCGGGGAGCAGTGCCCTCGTTTGGCCACCAGGGGGAGCGAGCTGCTGTGATTCATAAAATGTGCCTCCATTGACAAAAAAGCGGCGGGCAATGGTGAATGGCGAGTGCGGGAGTTCCCGCTGCCGCCGAGCGCGCGGGCAGGGAAGGGCCGGCAGCGGTCCTGGGCTCGGCGTGCAGGTACAAAGGGATCATAAGGGGGCTTCCCTGGGCTCGATCCCACTGAAACCAGGGAGCTATGGTGGGGGGGTGGTGACAGGGAGAGCAGCTCTGCTCCCAAACTCCGCTGAAAGTAGTGGCAGCACCGAAGGCGGGAGGGTGTCAGTGACAGCCACAGGCTCCAGCCCACGCTGGCTCTGGGGGGGGGGCTTTGTTGCCTCCTCTAAGGTTCTGCAGTAAATGCGGTCAGCTGCCCAACGTTCTTAATTAGGGGGAGAGGAGGCTGATGGCTGAGAAGGATGTTTACACACAATGTTTAAGCAAACTCGACGTCCATCTCCGTCTCCCAACCTGGTGTGACCGAACCCATCCTCACCGTGGTAAGTTCCCCAGTTTCTACTGTCTCTTCCTCACCTACAGCACTGTAGTGGGGTTTGGGGGGTGTTGCACCAAAGGGCAGACAGAGGGAAGAGAGTGGGGCTGAGCACTGAGCCATGGGGATGCTTTTGCCCGGTTTTGCTGTGGTCTTAACAGGTGCCTGAGAGTACTCCGTTGAATTGAAGGCCTATGAACTGCTAATGGCCACTGTGAAGTCTTGCTTTCAAAGGTTTCCCAGTGCAATGGACAGAAGAAAACACACAATGGGTGTTTGTGTTCGGGCATCTCACAGTAAATAGTCGTTTCAGTGGCTTACTGGAGTTCTGTCTTCACAACCCAAAATGGAGCCAGATGTGCTTGGAGACAGTTTATAACTTCACAGGGTAGGAGTCCAAATGTGTGACTGCAGTGGAGTTCAGCCAAGGATGGGTTTGGCATAGCAGAGAGGTCAGAATGGTCCTAAGCATTATCAGGTATGGGAAAGCAACCCTCACTTCTCCCTGCCCTGCAGCCTGTGCCTGTCTGCTGCAGCCCTTCCCCGCCAACAGTGAGACCTTCACCCACTGCAGGCTGGAGGCAGTCGAGGGCTGTTCCACCAGTTCTTGCAGACTGCATTGCAATAAGGGAAAGGGTTGCAAAGGACAAGTCTGATCCCACTCTCTGGACTGTTTCCTTCCTCCCTTTCCTCTCTTTGATGGAAAAGAGGAGGGAAGAAGCAAGGCAGAAAGAAAAAGTTCCACAGCGTGCAGAGGGGCGATACTGGATTGCTCCATAGTGACAAGCCAGTGCGTCACAGGGAGCACCTCCTCCAGTAACCACGCAGGGGAGGACCAGGCCTATAGCCACCCTTATCCAGCTTCAGTAATTCAGCCTTAAAGCCCCTTCATCTCGCTTATAAAAGGCTAAAGCCCCTGCCATGCAGTTCCGAAGGTAACCTTGCCCTCTGTTTCCATCTCCCCACTGCACAGGTACAAGCAGGACACAGACACTGCAAGGTTTTGCACAAAAAGGAATAGGAGAAGCAGGCTGGGTTCACCTGTGGTATGAAACAGATATAGCTCTTGAACGAGTTTGCCCAAAATGGCCTCTCTGAGACTTTGAGTTACAACACTGTGGAGGCAGAAATAAACCTGCAAAGGGTTTTCTACCCTGAACTATGCTCTGGTGCAACAGTGATATGCGTGTATGATAAAATCATTGGGAGATCAGCAGAAACAAACCCAGCCTGAAGTATTCCATGCCTTGACATCATATCTGAGCCTGCTGCCCAGGGATCTCCTATCAGAAACTGTGTGACCATTTCATGATGCTGACCTGTGGCATGGGCAAAGCTTTGGGAAGTCCAGTTCACCCCGGGACATGATTGGTTAGGCAGGATGCAGAATGGATGCCTTTCGCTGTGTTACCGGTTTGCCAGGGCTTTGGTAGTGCCAGTTGTGATTTTACCTTTGTTAAATCCCAGATGAGTTCCCATCCCTCAGTCTCCTTGCACTCTGTGCAGATCAGAAACTCTCTTTGGACCTCGAGGGAAGGCAGCCCTCCATCCCATGGGAAAAAATGACGTCTTCCTTTGACCTGGCACTGGGTGCAGCCACTTGCTCATGTGCTCTGATGCCTGTGTAGCCTGTGGTCTCTAACACCCCTAAACCCACGTGCCGTGCAGCCTATCCAGACTGTAAAGCTCCTGGTTTTCCTTCCAGAACCGACCCTTCTGCAGTAAATCCCAGTAGTCTTTAAACACAGGATACCGATTTGATTAAAAAGCCGAGTACAGCAAGATGTGTCTGACCCACCTACAGTTAAATTTGGTGACTTATCTTGCCCATCCTCCCTCCCCTTTCCTAATCCTTCTTTGTATGGTTCCTATCGTGTTCCTCATTTACAGTTCCCCATTTAGAATGTCATCTTGTGTACAGGGTGATCTCCTCTACTTCCCCATCACGCTCTGTGTGCACTGCACTGCCTTCTCTCACCATTATTTAGTGCTTACAACATTTGTTGCTGCATAGGTAGCGTGGTGTCTCCCTGCTCTTCTAGAAAACTCTGATATTCACAGGACCGCAATGTCTGAGAAGTCAGCAACAAAGCACTAAGAGAAATATCCCTCCCCAACACAATCTAATGCTGGCATTAGCTCCTGGGAATGGCACAGCAAAAAGTGAGAAGCCTAATAAATAGACCTGAGACACTCTCTTTGGGTGTGCTATTATTAGAATCACAGACAACACATTGGAAATCCAGCATTTATCTGCATCTATTCCGAATATACTGACTGTGTTGACTGTAGCTGTATTGATTATCCGTTGGAGCAGCCTGGAAAAGCTGATATCATGATACAGTGCAAGGTCTATGTTGGGAGATGGAGTGTAGGTTATTTGGTTTGGCCAATGTGCCCGTAGTCATCTCTGGTGCAGGAATCATCCGCAGCTTGGTGGTGCACATCAGTGTGATCCTGGTTGTTGCTGGGAGAGGTGGAGGGATGAGCAAAGCCATTTCATGGAAGGAACCTATAGAGAAAGGGAGAAGCCACGATAACTTCTAGTGTGATGTATGTAGGCTCAGTGCTTGAGCACCGGCCAAGGCTAACTTCTGCTTGTTTGCTGTGTGACCTTCCCCTGTGTTTTGCCACACCACAGGAGGTGGTAGACTTTGTCCAGGAGCTCTCTGTGCTCGTTCGCAGCACTGCAGTGGTGGATGAGGGAGGGTGCTGGTGTGCAGGTGAGGGTCCTGCTGTGGCACAACGTTCAGAGGGCAGAACTGAATGCACATTACAAACAGCAGACTGTGTGCAGAGCATTTCTCTATCCCCAGGGTTCCCATGCTCGCTTTGAGGCACTCTTTGCCTCCTTTCCTGAGAGAAAAAGAAGGAAATTTAATTCCCTCTAAGCAGAGTTTTGGGGCATTCAGTTTTCTTCAGTTCACACACACTCCCACAGTACACAACCTTTTCCATGTCTACACTGCATTTGGTTCACTGTATTGCACACTGCTTCCCTCTCCTTTACACTCCTGTGTTTGCAGGTACCAGCATGGAGCCCTGAAGAGGAGCTGGGGAAGGACTGGAGAATGGCTTGGAATGACTGAGCACGTTTTGAAAGGGAGAAGGCAGATGTGAAAGGAGCAGGTATGATGAGCAGAAGACCTGAAACAGAGCACTCTGAAGCCCCATGAGGTAAGGACACACTGGAACCGGTTGCCCAAAGAATCTGTGGCTGCCCCATCCCTGGCAGTGTTCAAGGCCAGGTTGAACAGGGCTTGGAGCAGCCTGCTCTAGTGGAAGGTGTCCCTGCCTGTGGCAAGGGTTGGAACTGGAGGAGCTTCAAGGTCCCTTCCGACCCAAACTATTCCATGATTCTGTGATTCTATGATTCTGTGTTGGTTGTGAAGTTTATGAAGCCCAACTGCTCAGCTTCTCCCATTCCTCTTCACTGCTTTCACCCATTATGTCCCTTCTGTCTCTTTTTAGTCCCCTATGGTGCTTCAACTCCTCTGAAAACCCCTCCATTACACCCATACTTGGTACCTCTATGACTTCTGACACTCTCCTCTTCCTCTCCATGCATGCACAGCTTGCAGCTCTCCTCCCTCTTTTCCTCCTATGCATCCATCTCTGCTTTACCCTTCTCCTTCCCACCCCACACTTGTGAGATGGACACATGGCAGGGCTGTGAGACATGATGTCCCAGGCTCAGGGTGACAGAACAGGGAAAGAGACCCAACGTCCAGTGCCAGGCTGCTCCTGGTGCATTGGGAAGGAGGTTGACAGCCCTGGGAATTCAGAGGTTCATTCTTGGTGGAAGAAAAATGCTGCTTGAAGGAAAACGCTGTCTGCAGAGCTCCGAGTGGCTCCGGCCAGAGACGGGCTCGGTGCCCAGCAGTAGGGCAGTGAGATGGATGCAGATTCCACCCTAACACATTCTGCTTACACAGCAGGAAGGGAGATGGTTTCTAACTTACCTGGCCTTCATCCTCCACCAAGCCCCTCATCACACTTCTGGGTTAGGGTCCCCACTCTAGTCCCTTGCTGTTTGTTTCCTTTCACCTTTTAACCCCCTCCTTATAATGGCTTTTTCCTTACCAGAGCCCTATCCCCTCCTTCCTGTGCTTTCCTCCAGCCCCTTCTTGCTGCATCCAACCAACCCACCCTGCCCCTCTTCAGTCAACACACATGCCCCAAAGCCTTCCCTCTGTTCACCACCACCCCCCCAAACCATACAAAACTCCAAAACCTCTAGAAGAGCTTGTGCTAAAGGGATTTTGTATCAGTGACTTACTGGGGCAAACAACCAAGCCACTTGTTTTTCTTTGGCTGCATTCACTTTCCTTGCTCCAGGTAACCTAATCCTGTTTTTGCCTTCCCTGTCTTCTATCTTCCCTCAGTTAGTCATTGCTGATTTTTCCCCTGACTACTTACGTTTCTAAAACAACATCGGATTGTTTATTTTCGAGCTCTCACAAATGTTGTTTTTAAACCGGAGACTGTGGGGTTTGGATAAAAGGCAGCCTTGTAAAACGCAAGCAGTGCATGCGTCGCTCTGCTCCTGAAAGGCATCAGGAGCAGAAGTCACCTGCACGGTGCAGGGGTACAGCTCATGTTCAGCCAACACTGCTAGTGTCACCTGGAATCATTGAGTTCTTTGGGCAGCAAGATGCCTGGAAAGCTTCTTGCTCCGGCACATGTCTTACAGCTCATGTGCACTCAATCTTCTGCCACAAGCTGATGTGGGGACTCGAGCTCAAAGGTTTTACCCTTTTGCAGTCTAGTGTCACCAAGGGGTGCTGGGTCCAGTAAAATGAGTACCAAAGGATGGTCCAGCCTGCAGAGGACCACCCCACAAAGTAGTAATAGTACCAACAGTAACACAAAGATGAATGAGTGCATGAATGAATGATTCGCATCATGGCCGTGCTTTCATTCTTCCCTTTGATTCTCCCCTCAGAACTAAGGGTGGAGCCTCTGCACACACCGATGCTAAACTTGGTGTAGTCAGCAGTCTGCAGATCCTCTTGCAGCCATAGCCCGTGTGTAGCCATGACATGAAAAACAGTGACACGTGAGATGCTCATCTCAAGCAGGCTGCGCAGCCACAGCTTCTTGCTTAAATGACTCCAAATTTGCCTCAAGAGATTTCAGGCAGGGCCTTGGGGAGGCTCGTGAGCATCACAGAAATCAGATTGAGCATAGGAATATCAAGGTGTGTTGCATACTCCTTCGTTAAGCAGAATATGATGCTTGTTCTTCACTACAGCAGAGCAATGCACACTCACTGGGTTGGATCGGAGCGTGTACAGTGCTCAAGTATTGTAAGTAATAAATGGTGTACCCACTGGTGCCGGGCTGCAGTGGTGATTAATCATTTAGGCCCTGATCCTGCAAACATTCATGAGTTTAATGTTACTACTATGAGTAATCCACTTGATTTCAAATTAGATTAGTCACAGTCTTAACACTTGGCACGTGAATAAATGTTTGCAGGGTGAGAGCCCTATTTATGGCCTGATCTTGCAAATTATTGCTGTCTAGCACAGTGCCTCTGCTCCTGAACAGTTTCACTGATGAAACAGAAACGCAGGTGGAAAGGTTCAAACCCTCCCCTGAATTGTGAAGGTCGCAGGTTTAGATCTGCCCTGTGGTACCTATGCACAGCTCTGCATAGCGCAGGTCATGGGTGGATCAAGCTGTATCTTGCTTGGGTGTGTGCCTGCTCAAAGCTCTGATGCAAAGCGCTTGGAAGGCAATCACCGGCAGTGGTTTTTACTGTCCTTTACCCCTGGTTCTAAGATTTAGGTTTCCCATCTCCAGTGTAAATGGAATCTTTCTCCTATTTCCTTTTTTATGAACGAAAGGGAGAGCAATGCCATCGCTTCTGCTACGTTCGGGTGAAGACAGTAAGGAACCCAATGAGCAGGTTGCGAATTTAAATCACGGGTCTAATCAAATTCCTCTGGGCTGCCGTGTCCTTTCTGTGAAATGAACCTGCATCGAAGGGACTGGGCTGCTGTTTGTGAATGTACCATCTCTGCAAATTACCGCTGCTCCATTGCATTGTGTTTGTATGAATGGGGGTGACATGTGCTTGCCCACAGGTCCACGTGAGAGAGGTGGGGTGAGGAAGGAAGAATATTTTTAAAGTGAATCTAAAGGGAGAAAGTGGAAGCTGCGGCTTCATAGAATGTGAATGGTATCCTAAAATAACCCCTGTCATCTGCCCACCCACCCTCTGCCAAAGCCCAAGGTGCAGCTCTTTCGTTTCAGATTAATTCTTGGCCCCAGAGGGTATCGATAGATCAATATCTTGTGCTTCTGATCTCTTGCGGGCCACCCTTCAATGGCTCATGCAAAGGCTAAAAACAGAAAGATGCAACACAAAAGATACCGCAGTCAGCTCAAGCAAGGGGGATATTTTTAGATCAGAAAAGGGAAAGGAGGGGAGAGGGAAAGAGAAAGAGAGGGAGAGAGGCTGGTCTAGGGTTTGCAATCTAATTTGGTCTCTCCCCCCCCCCCTTCTTTCTTTCTCCCTTTTTAGTCCATCGGTGGTATTTTCCATACAATCTGATTTCTGCCCGTTTGGGTGGGGAGGGGGGGGGGGACAGCAGAGCAAAGCCAGGCTGAAGATTCTGGAGTTTTATGGCTCATTCCAGCTAGTGGCTTCTCTCTGCCAGTTGAATTAATTTGATACTATTTTTGAAAGTCAGTGTTTCTAAGGGAGACCTAATGACGCAATGACGTCAATGCAGGTCAATAGCACACACTGGAGGAACTGACTGTGCTACCGGGAGCCAAGGGCTGGGAGCCTGCTCCAACACCCCAGCTCCCGCACACGAACCCCACCACCATTCCCACCCTAATCCCCACCCCCGCACCCCATTTACCCCCCCACCCCCCCCAAATAATAAATAACTAATAAATGTTAACGTGACGAGAGGCAGTGCGGGAGGGGGGAATTCACACATCTATATCTCCAGATAGACATATATCCATATATCCATCCGTTCCCCCCCTCGCTACCTGCCAAAGGCAGCGCTCCCGCCGCGGTGCACGCACACGGAGCACGCAGGGACACGCGTGTGCCCGGCCGGCGGCCGCTGCGCTATAAATAGCGGCGGGGGCGCGGGGAATGGACCTGGGGGGGGGATGGGGGGGATGGGGA
>JASSUY010036450.1:0-62500 GCA_032466535.1 Forpus xanthops
GTTGTATTCTCTTTCCTTGTATTTTTCTCTTGTATTATTACTGGTGGTGGTAGTGGTGATTTATGTTATACCTTAGTCAGTAAACTGTTCTAATCTCAACTTGTGGGAGTTGCATTCTTTTGATTCTCCTTCCCATTTCCCCGGGACTGGGGAAGAAAGACGGGGGGGGTGCGCAGAACTGTTTGAGGGGCCTCAAACTACGACAATGAGCTTTAAGGTCCCTTCAACCCAAACTGTTCTGTGATTCTATACTTCTATAAAGCTTCAAGTTTGCTTGATCTGCCATCACCTTGGTCCCAGTATGAAAAGACCACGATGAACCTGTGTTGACATGTTAGCTTAGTAGCTCCTCTGTTTATCGGCACGCTGCTCCTGGCACAGAAAAACTCACTACTCTACCATGCCTGTGTCAGGAGCAACATGTATTAGACACTAGAGCCCCCATGCACATCAGCCTAAACTCTTCTGATTGTTCCATCTGACGGAAAATTTCCTTGGGGATTGGCACCTTTTCCCAGTGAAAACCCTACAGTGGATGGAAATCTACAGCAATAAAAACCCTTCCCTAATCCTGTGCTGCAAGAAGAACTTGCTCTGGCTAGTGTCCATCTCAGGGGAGCATTCAGGGCCATTCCTCCTGCCTCCCCCTTGCACAACACTGGCCAGCAAGGGGGGCAGCAGCCCCACAGTCCCTCCTGCAGGCGGCTGTGCTGGAGCATGCTGCTCCTGCTAGCTTTGGCCTGGGAGTTCCTGCCTCAAACCAATCATCATTTATGTTATCCTTACAGACGAGGGCACAGACCTTCAATCATTCTTCCTAGTTAGACACAATCATCAGCCAGATTTGTCTTGTTTAGCTGAAATACATACACAGTAAGTACACAGCCCTGAAGATTGTCAGTGGATGTTTTGCTAATCCTGCAGCCAAGCCCTCTCGGTCCCTGTGTGGGTTTTTAAAGGGCCAGTTTTGGCTCAAAGTCCGCTCTCCTCCATGCCAACACACTTTCTAAGAACACAACTGCTGCTTCGGAGCAACTCCAGCCATTCCAGGAGCAAAAGTCTGTGCCAACCCTCTGGCAAAGCGTGGGCCAAGCAACCTTTGCTGGCATCGCTTGCAAAGTGCTCATTCCTTGATTAGGATTCCAGACTAGCACCCACATTCCCTGAACAGGGCAAGGGATGATCTGCAGATCATCCAGGGACACGCGGACACATGAAGGCTGAGTGGTGGATGGGCACAATGAGGTTTAGCACCCACCAATATATCCAGAGCCATAGGGATGGGCTGTGGCAAGTCAGCACTGGCTGCTCTAGAATCCCCTATTGGCTTCAGCGGGGTCCTGGTGACTATAGACACTTCCCTTTCAATTCATTCTTAGTCTTCTTTGCTCCAGATTATGACACGCTTGCCCTTTCAAATTCCCAGCCAGCCTTAATGGGAATGTCTACATTCCAGGTAGGCATGGGTATGGAAAACCCAGCCCTGGAAAGGAGCAAGTACTGTCAGACAGCTTTCAAGTCTCCTTCTCAACGCACATATATTTTCTGTTTCTTTTATGATCAGTTAAAGATTCCTTTTGCATCTGCCAAGGAACTATTTTCACAAATAAGTACGTAAATCCTCTGTAAATGTATGCTAATTACTTCTTTTAATTACAATGTAAATAAGTAATTACTGAATAATTTTAAAGTATTTACATGGTCTTGTGTGATTTAAAAGCTAACTTGTTGGAAGTGTAAAAACTATAAATTTTACAGTAATTATGCCCCAGTTTTTACACTGTGGCCAAACACAATTTCAATGTGCTTCGTAAGAGATAAATAAATACGTAATTCCCCAGTAATTACTGCATAATAACAAACCTATTGCATGTTCCTTTTCTCTTTGTTAAATGAAAAATGCCCATTCACCAAAATGAATCCGAGGCGAGATCTTTCACAAGGATGATGAACATTCATCCCTGTGATCCTGAGGAAGTTCTGCAGGAGGAGAAGGAAGGGAAAATCTAAAGGTTTCTGAAGAGGGGGAAGTATGAAAGGAGGGAAATGGCCCAAGGGGAGCGCAGGGAGCAGCCTGCTGCTGGCACCCTCATCCTTTGCTGATCACTCAGGGCCTTTCTGGTGCTGAGGGTCCTGCCTCTGACAGATGTTTCTGCCAGATGTGGTGTGTCTGTGTCCTGCCAAGGGCACCGATGCAGGGCTCTGGGAGCCCTCCCCATCCCCGGTCACTGAATCTTGGCTGCTGCTCCCTGAAAACGCTGATGCAGGAGCAGAGCTCGGCAGGAAATTGGCAATCAAAAGGTGAGTATATAAACAGTTAAATTATATTTCCTGTGGGGTATTTTTTATTAATTTCATTGCAATAATATGTTAAACACCAGCACTGTGAAAATTAGTGTTAATGAACATTAAATGTGTTGGACAATTTAAATGGTGTGTATATATCACCTCTCTTATTATTGGGATTGGCCCAGTGGTAATATCCTTTTATCGATCCTCTGCCTTTCTCCTTGTCTCTGTCCCTGTGGAAGTGGTCATGAAGGACACTGTAAGCACACAGCTATCAGAGACATAATCTTTTAGCACTTTAATAACACAGTGAGCAGCCATCGCCTACCAGCCCTTAATAACTGTCTCCGTCAGCTCTTTAGAATTTGCAGATTACAGAGTCCTTCTAAATCTTCCTGAAAAGGCCAGGAGCATTAATGAGCCTACCTGGGCTCTGCTGCTGGGTCCTCTCACTCCTCCCTCACCCCAGCAGGTTCTCCACACGCTGCCTCCTCCCCAAAATAGCTCCTGTACATCCTATTTAGAGTGAGGAAGGTATAGGGATCTATATATAGATTTTGTATTCCAGTGTTGCGGTGCTCTGCCCTGTGCCCATGCGCACAGCTCACCTCTAAGACCTGCTGCTAATTTGGTTTGCAGCGTAATACAGGTTTAAGAGGGTGGGTGTGGGTGGGGGTTAGCTACCGTGGGCTCATTAAGGCTGAAGATAGATTTCTCTGTAGCACGCGTGCACGTGTGAGGTGCCTCTTCAGGGATGCTGCGCTCGGCTCCGGCTGCTGGAGCTGTGAGAGCCTGTGCACACGTGAACCTGCTCCAAGGCTTCTTCTCCCATGGCGTTGGCTGCGATCAGGATGCTCCCACTGGAGGAGATGCCCCCCACTGCTGCCACTTCAGTTCCTAAGTCAGGAGTGCTTTAAAATCCTGCAATGCTTGAGTTAAGGCTGCCCATTCACCCCAGGTCCTCACCTTCAGCATGCTGCTCTTCAGGCATTCCTACATGGAATGGTTTGGATTTGAAGGGACATTAAAGCTCCTTCAGTTCCAAACCCCTGCCATGGCCAGGGACACCTTCAACTAGAGCAGCTTGCTCCAAGCCCCTGCGTCCAACCTGGCCTTGAGCACTGCCAGGGATGGGGCAGCCATATCCACCTTACCTCTGTTTATTTGGAGTGATGTGAACCTCACTCCATGCTCAGAGAGCTTATTCTATCTGGTCAAATATTTTCTTTTCAGCCAGCAGGCAATGGGTGACCCCAGTTGATGTAAACCTGGCCCTGAAAGCAGGATTATGCATTTCCTCATTGGCATTTTCCCCATCCTCAGCACTATAAGGCAAGTGCTTCGCAAACGCAAATTAAGCTCTCCTGCACAATATCACTACACAGTGACGTGCTAATATTATCCCCACTGGGGAACCAAGGTATTTTTATGCCTCTGCACTCATCTTACATCTAAGTTTTGCTAATAACTAGATTTGTGCAGTTGCACAGCTTTAAAAGAACAGGTTAAGGGGAAAATTGATATGTATTCAGTAACTCTGAGTGCCTGGATTAAGATGCCTTTTTTTTTTCCTCCTCCCAGAACACTTAGCATTTCTATAGCCTTGCACATGTTCCAAGCACGGGCCCCACTCAATTGCATTCCTGGTGGGATTATATTGCTCTTCCAAAGGATTTAAGAAAATTAATGATAAAATGGCTGTGAGATCTGTGGGATGTGTGCATGCCTACATACACCAACATCTCCCCACTCTTGGAATCTGTTTTATTGCTAAATTCACTCAAATATAAGCAAACACAGAGCTTCAAAGCACTGGAGTTTAACAACTATAGCAGATTTTCAAAGAGTTTCTAAAATGGCCTGAAATTATCTCTATGATGTGTTATCTACTTGTTCATGACTCCATAAGGAGCTCATGTGGGGGAAAGCTTCAGTGCAGGAAAGGGCAGATGGAAGCTGTCCCGATGCATAGCTCTGCAGTTATTGCCTGACAGGGGTTTTAATTGTATTCTTTTTAAACTTCTGCTTTATAAAGAATTCCATTTGTTTTATTGTTTTAGATTCATATCCAACATTGCAGAGTAAATTTAGTACACAGTAGCAACACTTTGAAGTGGTTTAGTTAATAAAATTCATAAAAACAAATAGGGAAATCAATGCTTTTGTTAATATTCTGTCAGTTTTACACGTTTTAAGATTCATAGCAGCTCTTAAGGCACAGCACAAATGTAGTGGGCTCTGGTTTGGTAAACAGCTGAAGATTCTGAGCAGGCAAAAATATCCATCAAAGTTTAGGTTAGGCAGTTTAACCTTCTGAGCTTTGAAATCCCCTGATTCACCCATGCAAATCAGGTTTGGGGCTCCAGCAACATCCTGGCATCCTCCAGGAACAAGGGATGGCCACAGGCACCCCAAAGGCCCTTCCAAAAGTGATTTGCCATTGGGAGCAGGGCTGCAGGGGAAGCAGGTTGGTTATCACACAGCCCTGAGGTCACGGTGATGGGCTCCAATGCTTCCTGTAGCAATTCCTGGAAGCCGAGCCCTGGTATGGCCGTGCCTCTGCCCAAGGTCTGGGACCAAGCCCTGCACCATATCCCTTAGTCTCAAGGCTTTTCTGCAGCACACTCCAGTCATGTAATTGCTTTACCAGGCTGCCCCATGAGACGCAGCAGGGAGGCACCAAACTTCAATCTGTAACCCTGTTAGGACGTTCAACTGCTTATTATTACATGGGGCCTAGGCAAAAAATGGGATTTTTGATGGCATTGGTCTTGGTTGAGGTTTGCAGTTTGACAGTTCCTCTGTCCACGAAGGGGAAAACAATGCTCTGTCAGAATAATATGGGCACAATTAGAAGTGAATAAACCAGAAAATTTCAAACTTGGTTTGTGGAAATCTACCCTGCACGTGGTTAAGATTCCCCCTCTAGGAGAAGAACCGCATGAATTCAAGCAATTAGAGAGGCAAATCTCCTCCCCACGGTAGCGCAGACAAAAAGATCCACAATGAGACAGAAAGCCGAAGTAAGAAATCCCATTTTCTTTGTGACTTTTTAAACTGCATGGTGTTAACAGCCACATGGAAAATCTTTCTCATTAACACCTAGGGCTCAAGGGAAATGTTGTCGACGAACGCCTTATTGCATATAACCCCAAACCCTTTAGGACCTTGAGACGCTCAGACGAACTGGAGTAATGACCTGGAAATAGTCCTCTGGGCCTGCTGCAATAATGATGTGGCTGGCTGTATTTTTTTAATATGAGGAAAGAGATTAAAGAAAATAACAGCCCTGCTTGACTCGTTCATTATTACCGAGGTGAAGTGACCACTAAGAAATGATGACAGAAACCTTGCTCACCAGTCACAGGGACCCAAATGGGGCAGCGAAGGTTTCAGACAGTGCCTGCCTGAAGGCAGCATAATAAATTCAGACATTATCTGATATGGATGTATCATAATGAAAAATAAATTTGCAAAACAGTCTGATATGAGTTAATCCATAAAGTATTTTATTACTTCATTTTCTTACGTTGAATCCATCACACATTTTCCTGGCAGCACGTTTTTAATTACTTTTAATTTAAATATATGCATCCGCTGCTCAGATTGGTTTTGACACTGCTAAATTTAAATTAAAAAATAAAAAAGACCAATTATTGTCCCTCTCCATCCCCTGCTCTCCCATATTCCTTCCCATCCACAGCACTCTGCAGCTCAGGGTCCTGCAATGGGGATCTGGCCTGGGCCCCAGAGAGGTGATGCTGGATGCTCAGAGCTCTTCCCCCTTCATTGCTGTCCCATACATGGCTCCTCCAGACCAAAGAGGCTGCTCCCTCTACCAGCTCTGCCAGGACCATAGGATCTCCTCCTGCCCTCGGCACTGGGCAAGGCTTAAGGGACATAACAACCGCACTTGGCACATTCATTACTACTGATGCAAAAGTGACCATTAAGGAATTATGACAGAGACCCTGCTCATTTGTGGCTGGGACAAAGCACAACTGCCCTGGGGGTGCCTAATGAAATCTGAAGCCATCACGTTTATTTGTCATATGGGTGTAACACATTTGCTGAGCGCTCCAAGAAATGCAATAATCCAAATATTCCTTCGGTTCTTTTAGAAGAAATACATTTATTACCAGTGATGCCTCCTAATAACATCCCTTAATCACTTCCCCTCCTGCCACTCTCCCTTGCTGTGCTGGGAGAGGGTGGTTGACATCAAGAGTTGAAGACCAAACTCTCCTCCTGAGTCAGCAGAAGGGCTGAGCTGAGTTGAGCTCCCAGAGCAGCACTAGCACCTGATACAAAGCTGTGGCTTTATCCATGTATGTTGCTCTGAAATAAACCGTGAGCTTTTCCATTTCTTTCAATCCAATAAGATTATATTTTGTGTCAGTGTGTGTTGCCCAGGCAAGTGAATGGGAGCAGGGAAGCTACGTGCCAGGATTAGATCCTGAGGAAGATGAGGAGCACATCGTGGCCCCAGAGGTGCTCCCAATCTCACCAGTGCCAGCAGGAAAGCCATGTAAGCCACCTCCCATAGTGTCTCTTCATGCCAACCTGGTTGCCCGTGGGAGACTGGTGATGCTGCAGCAGTGCTGTGCTGTGCAATGCTGTGCAGTGCCATGCTATTCTGTGCCATGCAGTGCCATTCTGCAATGTACCACGTTGTGCCATGCTGCACCAGCTGCTCATGCTGCCTGTGCCAAAGGCTGCGCCAGGCTCTGGCTCCTGCCCAGTGGGAGCTGCATCAGCCTGCCCATTCTGGTCCTTCCCAGGCTGATTAGCCATGACCCAGTGCCGGGAGCACACACCACATCTGGTCCAGGCCCCTGTAAACAATTAAGCCATGTTTCACGCCAGCTGTTCACTTACAAATGCAGAGCGATGCTCTCCAGAGGGTCCTGTGCAAGGCAATCAGGTCACTACAAGCGGCTGCCAAGGGCTGCCGCGGGGATACGGGCTGAGGCTGTCCCTGCATCCAGCCCAAGGCACCAAAATGCCTCTGCTGTGCCATCATGCCTGGGCTTCTGGCGAGATCCCTGGGATGGGCTGTTGGACTGGTTTCTATTTCAACACATTCACAACTAAAGAGGATGTGTTTCAGTTTTTCTGTCAAATGTGTCTGAAAATAGTCTTTCATAATTTAGAGACAAATCTCCACGTTTTAAGTGTGAAACTAGAGGAAAGTTTGTTGAGTATGAGACCCCCTGAGGCTTCCAAAGGAGCAAATGAGCAGCGAACACTTTCCCCAACCTAAATGTGGTTTTACACAGGAAAGCTTTTAGGCAGAAAGCTGCGTGTTGCTTCGTGCGGCACCAGTTTGCTCTGACATTGGAGGTAGTTGAGCATCGTCTGTGAGCCACAGAGGTGTCTTCAGGATCTCTGGTGATGACCCACCTTCAAAACACACCAGAAGTCAAACATCTCCTATAGGCTCTTCCCATCACTGGAGGTTTTTGCCATACCTGCTCCACTGGAGCTGGCAATGCTGGTGGAAGCAGGAGTCAGACCCTTGTGTTAGCAGAGTGTGAGCTAGCATTTCACACACCACCATGCCAAACAGAACTTTGATATGCTAAGCAAATATTGGACTTTATTGGTTTAATTTAATTAAAATTTATTAACCTTTTATTAAACATAAACCCTCATTAAAATTCTCATTCCTGTCTCCTACAACAGCACAGTCATATTCTCATTTCCAAGCTCATTAAATATCACCCAAAGAGAACCTATTTCTTGAGCACTGATTGTTGATAAACTATAATATTAACCCAGGCATTTCCCAGAGACTTTGGAAAGAAGATGAAATGAAATCCAAACACAAGCCTTGATACTGTTGTTTGGAAAGGAAACCTAGAAGAGAAACAAAGGTCTGGCCTCAGCCCTTGCCATGGCACAGGGACATGTGTTTGTGCAGCCAGGCTCTGGGCTGCCATCCAGAAATGCCATTGTCCTATCACTTGTTCCTTGGGAGGAAAGGCTGACCCTGAGCTCACTACCCTTTCAGGTAGCTGTAGAGGCAATAAGGTTCCCCTTGAGCCTTCTCTTCTCCAAAGAGATGCTGTCATCACACCATGTAAGGGTGGATGGTCAGCGGGCAAGCTGAAGGGGGAGGCTGAGTGACAGCCAGAGGCCAGAGGCATGGGCAGATGTGGACAGCGATGTTCCCGGCAGCACGGAGCTGCCTGCCCTGCCTCAGCAGAGCCTAGAAGGAGCCATCCTGATGAGCACAGACAGTGCACTGATTTGCAAAAGGAGCTTTGCAGCAGCCTCTGCTGAATTACTCATGGATCAACATCTCCTGTCACATGGATATCGTTTTATTTGGGAGTAAATGAAGCACAAAGCCTGACACTCTCTGTGTGGCAGCTGTTGGGGTTAATCCCTGGGCTCAGTGATCACTCGAAATAAAAGGTGGAGAAGGCATCATTTAGGGGCTGTGCACGGTTAACCTGGTTAAGCTGGGCGACCCCCCTGTCATTGGCCAGTCTCTATGCTGTTGTATACCAGAGCCTCCATGGGGTGCTCCAGGGATCTGTAGTGACACTCAGCTGCTGTCCTTGACACTATCAGCGCTCTATGGTATACTCAACTCCTTCTGCTCCCTCTCCAGGTGCATCCTTCCTGCACCCACTCTGCCCTCACACAGCAGCAGCTCAGTGTTCCTGCTGCTCCAGAGCAAGGCGAAGGCACCACTGCACCCCAGAGCAGAGCAGGACCAGCCCAGGAGCCTCCCAGCATCCCCCTTGGCTTGACCCCTCTTTGCTTGATTAACAACAACGGTGCCATTCCTTTGCAAACCTTGGAAGCAGCACTCTGGCTGGAGAGGGAGCAGGGGGCTGCAGGTCAAATGGCTGGAGCCCTGATGAATATGGAGCAGTGCAGAGCAGGTAATTGATTTCAGGGAAGTGGGAAAGGGGTGAGCTGAGACAGAGGTCAGTGGGACTGAGGGATCTGTCAGAAAGGGCAGCACAGGAGAGCAACTGCATTACTTGCAGGGGGGAGAGGGGGGACAGAGAGTGAGCTGAAAAGGAGCTTAATAAGATGAGGTTTGTCTGATGAGTTCCAGCTCACTTGGCTCCTTCATCTCCACTTTCAGCTGGAGCATCTTCAATTGCAAGTACGCACACCCAAAACTGGCAGGACCGCAGAAACTCAGACACAATCAATGCATTGTCTCATTCGCTTTACAAAGTCACAATTTTTATTTCAGCCCCTGGGCATGGCTTTGGAAACCTTGCCCCCTGTGTTCCTAGAGCTTTGCTCCATCTGCTAGTTAACCCAAGTCCCAACCATGCAGTGCCAGCTGAGATGGTGCCTTGAGCCTCCCCCAGTCTCCATCCCATCCCCTTTGTGACTGATGAATTTCCCAGTTTTCCTGTTATACAGTGAGCAGGTCTTAAAACCAGTGCCTGCCACCTCCAAATCACACATCCGTGGGTAAGTGGCAGCACTTCTACAAGCACTGGAGAGCCTTGAGCTGCACTCAGCTCCATGTTGAGTTACTGAAACAGATTGGCATGTGATCACTTGCCATCATCCCCTACCAGGCAGCGCTGTGAGTCTGAGACCGGCCCTAAAGGCTGCTGCTGGCTTGGTGCACAGTTTGACCTTGCTTATCACAGACAAATTCATGTGCAATAGCTATAAAGAAAAGATATGTTAATTGTGCCACATAAAATCTGTGATTACTCTGGCTAATCTGTCAGAGCTGGGAAATATTGACTATTGTGGAAGGAGACCATTTGTTACCGCATCTGCGGAGCTGAGGCAAGCGCTGAGCAGCATTTGCAGCAGGAGGGAGATCAGAGCTACACAGAGGAGCAGAGGCTGCATTGGTCCAGAGAAAGGGCAGGACTGCAGTGGGTCCTGCAGTCTGAGGAGTGTATTCCCCTAGAGAGCAGGACACAGTCCCCAGTCAGGAGCACGGATGCTGTTGTCACCTACCAGCTTCCACAGAGATGGAGACCCACCATCAATGAGGGGGTCCAAATTGGCTTAGAGAAGGCAGTGGGACAGTGATGGGCTGTGGTTCACCCAGGGCTTGCACACTGCAGTGCCAGCAGTCAGGAAGCAGCCCACCCTTTCTGCTTGCAAGTACAGCATGGGAAAAGGAGGACAGCAGGAACACTTCAGGCTGGTCCAAATCCGACACCTCTTCCCTGATCCTGTGAAAGATGCTCTTGAGCTGCTAGACATATATTTTAGGTACCTCAATCCTATCACAGCAAGATGACCCAAGCCTGTAAAAGCCTTTTTTATTGATACAGACTGGGTATGTGTATATCACTTGTGGCGTCATCCCACCCCTGTTAATAAGATTAAAAGCCACTGCTTGCATGTGCCAAGCTTACCAAATCATTACCTGCTGTATATTAAGTGTTTAATTGCATAAAATGACATCATGTTTATCTCCGCAGCATTAGCATCTAGTCTGCAGTGTCAAAGCAGTAAACATGCATGATATCATCAGTCATTATGTGGACTTAAAATCAATTGCTCTCACTGCACCCTCTTGTACAGAGAGGAGCACAATACATTAATGAACTTGAGCAAGAACCTAAGTGACAAGATGAAACAGCATAAATAATATCAGTTAAAATGTGTTATCTATAACAATGAAGTGTCTCAAATAATAGAATTATGGATTCCAAAGAGGAAAGCAAGTTATTGAAATTCACACCATGGGAGCATCAGTGTGTGCTCATCAACAAAACCACCTATAAATTAATCTGATTTAATGCTGGACATAGGTTGTATAAGACACCAACACCACTAATCAGCTTTACCTTATAAATATGTCCCATTATACAATCTATTTGCCTGCATAACTTGACTAAGCAAGAATTTAAGATGTGGGTCAAAAATTTTTCCCCTTGCCTTATGATAATTTCACTTTGGCCCATGTAAACCGTTCTCTTGGCAACTTATTAGTGCCATTATTTCAGAATCTCCTTCAATGAACCATTTTTTAGCTATCAAAACATTTAGTTCCAGCTGGCTTCAATGATAGAGACTTCAGACCAACTGTATTTATGAGTTTAACAAGATTACATAGTCAAATAGCCACCCTTGCGGAGTTCATATATCTAAATAAACTGTCAAGGTACAACCCAGAACAAAGTCCATTAGAAGAGGACACACGGAGTCCATTGACTTTAACTGTATTGATTACGGATAATTATTTGGTCTCTGCTGTCTTCTCACATTTTTACAGATTTTCTGTGCGAAGGCTTAAACTTTATTGTTTACTTCTCAAAACAAGAAGGGAAAAGAACAAGGGCAAAAATCCTTTCATCTCCCCTTAACCGTCATGAAATCATCCCGTGCCCTGTGGCGGTGCGGAAGTTAAGGCTATCTCGGAGTGAGAGCATTCGTAGCTGGAGGTGGATTATTTGCAGAATCAAAGCCACGCCGGATGACATTCTGTCAGGGTAAACAAACCATTCAACCACAAGACTATGAGTACTGACCAGAAAGGGAAGAAATAAAGGAATATCTTGCACCTAGCACAACATGCACTTCCAGTTCTGCAGCCGGAAAGACGGAAGAATCCAACAGCCAGACGCAAGCTGCTCAGTGCCACCATTGCAGCACCATGGCCCTTGTTCTCTCTATTAGCAGGAAACACCCAGCCCCTCATCCTCCACCCTTGCAGTGTCACTGCTCAGGATTTGTGCTGTGTGCTCACTCTGCTGGAGGACCAATGGGGCATTTCTGGGGGTCCCCCAGAGTGGGTATCCCCATCCATCAGCAAGAAACCCAGCTTCTGAATGAGATAAGGTCCCAGCCTGGGGCTTCCTCCTGAAGACCCTCTGTGCCAGAACCCCCCTAGAGCCATTCTATGGGCCACTCCATGCTGGCCGTGGGCCACCGTGCCCCAGCACTCACTGTGGGGTCATCTCTCTAACCCCACGCTGCCGCTTCATCATCCGCCCCACCTGCCCCATGCAGGGTACCATGTCTGTTGTGACACGTGGGTTTGGGCAGGCAGCCTGCAGCATGGGGCTGCCTCCGCTGTGACCCCCATGAGAACCAGCCTCAAAGGGTGCTATGGTGTGCCCTGGCTAGGTTTGCATCAGTACCCTTCTTCCTTCGCCTCCTCCAGGGTCTCCTCATCCTCTGCATCCCGCGCGGCTCTCACCATTGGGGGTCACTGTTCCAACAAAAGCTGCATCTCCGCTGCTTTCTCCGATTATTAAAAACAATATTTCTGCTACAGCTGTTTCCTGATTTGGCTGATATGTAAAGCCAGAATGAAAGGGGTTGTTGGGAATCCTTTTTTTCCTCTCATTTACAGCAACTTCCTTAACTTCACTTCGAATTTCCTCTAACCTCTGATGAAATACAGCTCATCTACCACCAAAACCTGAGCCAAAATGATGTGAAAAAGAACCCACGAAAGGCTTTTTATGAGATCTCATTCTCCCTGCTCAGGCAGCCCTGATCAGGGACTGTAGGCAAGGAAATAATTTCTTTTAAATGAGTGTCTGGTTCCCTTTATGGTTTTTTTTCCTTTTGCTTCAGATTACAAGGGAAAAAACCCAAGGTGTCAATCAGCTTTAAAACAGTTGAGCTGATCTTATTTCTTCTACGTACTGTATTCAAGCCAAACATTCCCTGAATAGAAAAAGCATAGAAAACTCATAATAGCTAAATTGGTGCTTTTAAAGTCCAAATTTAGCATGCTTCCTCGGGGGCATTTTCCCAGCATAGAGGAAAAACAAATATATGTGATTTATTGTCTATTATAGAGGTTAAAATCTGCACCTATTCTTTCTTACACCCTGTCACAAGAAGAGCAGATTCAGGTGGGAGAGGTACTGAGAGCTAGCACTGCACAGGGTAGCAGGGATGCAGGGATATAGGGATACAGGGAGGAATTCTCCTCATCCGCATAGCCCAGCACAGCCAGGTGATCCGCTTCAAAAGTGACACTGTTTTTGTGAGAAACCAGAGAATATCTACAGCATTTTCCTTTTGAACTCCTTGCACAGCAGAAAGGAAGCTGTTCCCTTTGTATTTGATTGTTAAACGTGGGTGTTTGTTGGCTGGCAATGAAACTCTGTACAGGAGCCCGAGCACGAAGCAGATGCTCAGTGAGGCAGTGGGAGAACAAGAGCTGTGGGTTAGGGCCCGGGACATCCTCACCCTGCTGTGGTGGGCAGTGTCAGTGTTTCAGGCCTTGGTGGTCCTGGGCATTGGAACACTCACAGCCCCATGCTGGGGCAGTGCCTGAGCATCACATTTGCTACTTTGGTTGCAGTGGGGCTAAATCAGAGTCCATCTCCACCTTCTCCTCCTGCCCAGACAGTGTCATCCCTGGTCCTGCATGAGTCACGGTGCTGGACACCCTCTTCACCTGCCTGCAATCAAGCAATCTGGAGGGTGGGGAGCTATTAAAAGCCCTTCGTCCAGCTGGGGGTTGGCTTGGTTCCTGGTGTGTATGTGGAAGTGGTGGCTGCAATCTCAGTGTCCTTGGATGATGCTCGTGGGCATCTCTACCAGGCATGTATAGAGTCCTGGGTGCACTGTCTGCCTGTCTGTCTCTAGTGATAGTTGTTAGTAGGTTCCTTGAGAGAGGGCAAAAGAAGCAGGAAAAGGGGAGCAGAATGATTAAAACAATGTGTCTGACTGCAGCCCCTGGGTTCTTATCTGTAATTAGGGAATAATATGTGAGCAAAGGGAGTGCTGGTAACTTTCTAATTTTTAATCTACTTTCTTTCATTTTTAATATATTAATTTTTCCTTTTATCTCTTGTGGTATTTTCCTTTTGTCTGTGTCATCTCTCCCTTCATTAGCCTTTAAAGCTTGTCCTCAGCTCAGTTAGGAAAACTTCCTTCTTATTTCACCTTCTAATATTTCCACTCTCTACCTCCAGGCAATCTCTCCAAGTACAGTGAGTTGGAGAGGTACAATAGCTATTGTGAATTACTCCTTGCAGTCTATTCCTGCACTCTGTATTTATTACTGGCTTTATCTGCAGTGATGCACTGATGCAGTAACCTGTGTGTCTGAACATCCGAGTCTTTGGATATGAGGGCTTCCATGCTCCAGCAGGCACACTGTACTGAGTCCAGGAACCTGAGCCTGTCCTGACCCTGGAAAGCTCTGCTTTGGGCAGCCTTGACACAGGAGCTGCTGTGGAAGGCTTTTCTTTCATATTTTGAATGCAATTGAGTTTAAAATTACTCATTGTGAGGTCCTGGAGCTCTGGCGAGGTCTGAATTGTGACAGCTCACCATATCGTGTTCACGGCAATCTGTTAATCCCTTCTTGGGTGTACCCTTTCTTGGAGAGAAGATGAATCTGTCAGGGAGAAAGAGTTTCAAATCACTGTTAGCAGTTGCATGGGACCTGGAAGTTATAGTGAGTGGGATAAGAAGAGTCGTAGCTGCCTGGTATTTGGAACTATAGCATTTATTTGGGGCAATAAATTGTTTCCTCTCCCTCCTCCGTTGTGTTGCAGGTTCTCTGCAATAACCTGGCAAACCAGTCTCTCCTCATCTGTGACACTCCAGGCTGTGTGAGGAGCTGGAGCTGGGCTCAGCACTGAGCTGAGCCCGGCCCAGCGAGGGGCAGCATCATGGAGTGAACCATTACTCATACCTTAGCTCACGATCTCCACTGACAGAGGTGTGCCTGTGACAATTCCAGGTATGTTCATTACTATAGGAGCTTTGCTGGGTTACAGGACAGGAGTCACACTGGTTTGCGGGATCAGCTCAGGGATTATTCTTTTTGCATTCACGAAAACATCACCAGCTTAATTTTTAAGCTGTGTTCAGCCTTGTGCACCATGCCTACAATGATCCCACAGCTCAAGTACTCCAAACCAGCTGTATTCCTTCCTTTCTGGCTTTGCTTTGATTCCTTTTAATTTGATTTAGATGCTATGAGATGACAAAGAGAAGGGTCTCCGTGCGCAGAGCTCAGCGTGCTTAGGAACTGAAACCAGACTCATCTCTCTTGCAACAGGTCTGAACTGTCCTTTCGAACCTGCAGCGTGGGTAAATGTTTATATTCATTAAAAACACTAGTGGAAATCTTTCTAGTGGAAATTAGGTCCCAAGTCCTTCCAAGCTGGGAGAGAAGGCAGGGCCCTTTACTCCAACAGGCTCCATGTTTGGACAATCCCAGGCGATAGCTGGTTCCTGGTGTTCTCCTGGTGCATCTCAGCCTAGCACGTATTTAACCAATTAATCATCACTTACAAAAAATGATTTTTGTTCATATTTTTCTGGATCAATAGATTTTATACAAGAATCTTTCTGCTCATTAGTGGGAGGGCAGCTCCTCGAAACCAATTCGGCCTGTGATTCTACCTTAAATTCATCAGTAGATATTAAATAGGTCATTGGTGTAATAAGGGCCAAATTTGCTTCTCATAGATCACAGTGGCCAGTGCTCCTAGGGTCTCATTATCCCATATTTGGTCAATAAGCCATTAACATACAGCCATGGATGTTAATAACCATTTCATGAAAAAGTCCTGGTAATTTATGAGATCAACATTGGTTAGGAAAATTAATAAATATTTCATTCCCTAAGATTTATCCGAGGACATCTCAGTCTGAGGAAGGAGGCACTGGGCTGCGAAAAGGGGGCCCAAGCTCCAATGAAGGAAGAAAGAAGGGGGAAAGAAAGCCCAAATTCCAAGCCTATGGTAGCGGGGTTTAACTTGGGCTAATAAAAATTTACTTCAAATCCTATAGCTAATAAATCCAAAGGGTGTATGAGGGAGTCCAGTAAAACCTGACTTAACATTATGTTAGTGCTATTAACAATATTTATATAGATGTCATTTCACAGGAGGGTTAAAGCTGGTAAATTATGGGCCAGGCATAGCGTGTCGCATCATGGAGCTGGCATGCCTGTATGTATTCAGGTACCATAGCCTGCACCTTCTTGAGTGACAACAGCTTAAAGTGACATTGAGGATGAAGGTGGCAGGCTCAGAATTCCTGCTTGCTTCTACTCTTCCTGTCTCAGTAGGCAAACACTGCCTTGAAGTTTAATAAACTCCATCATAGGATTTAATTTACCATGTTTACCAATCCATTCTTCAACTGATAGTAAATCTATGATATGTTATTAGGTACACAGCAGTTATAAAAATGTGACATATCTTTTCCAGCTGTGGTCTTCCACAGCAATCATGTTCCACGCACTTCTGTATTCAAAACACTTCTGCTAACGAATCTGGTGGAATTGTGCCTTGCAGTCACTTCCAAAAAGTCAACTGTTTTTAGGTTTTAGCTGCTCTTTAAAACCCCATTTTAGGCTCTTAGGCTCTGGGAGCCAGTTTGTGTCAAGAGCAGAAGGGGGTGGCTTAGAGCTGGGGCATTCCTACAGTGACCCTACAGCCCTGTGCTTTGCCAGGAGGCTCACCTTGTGATGTGCTTCTTCTTCATATCAGAGTGTACCATTGGCTGCAGAGCCCTGCTTGGAGCAATGATACACAGTGTTAAGCCTTGATTCAATACGGTGCTTACGCAAATGCTTAAAATAAAACAAAGCCCAGATTTTTAATGCTTTGCTGAATTGTGCTGTTAATTACTTCTGCAGTGGGTTGAAATTACACACCTCACCTGGGTGTTGCGCTCTTCAAGATCTCACTGATGGGGTTTACACGCTCAGTGATGTGTGTTCTTATCAGTATGATTAAACTAGATTGTTTCTTTCCTGCAAAAAAAATCAGGTTCAGAGGTCAAAACCTGCCGTGTGTGGTTGTGGAGCTGCAGACGAGCCATCCTGAGGGTGCGTGTTCAGGAATACCTGTATGAGCACACCCGGCCTGGGAAGCTGGGCCGGCAGAGACAGCCCTGGTGGATGTGAGTTAGTGGCAGCCCTGGGAGCTGCCTTCAGGCCAGTTTGCCTGTGCTGCGGCTGCAGTGGTATTTACAGTTGTCCCAGAACAGGTGGGATGCTTCCCTTGCCTTTGCTGTCTGTCCTGAAAACCTCCTGCCAGGGGAGGTCCTGGAGGAGGTGCTGGTCCATTTGGAATGCAGGTGGGTTTAGCTGAGGTCTTCGAGCTCTGCATTTGCAGCTTTTTTCTGCTTTAGCTTCCTAGAGTCTCTCCTGCCTCAGCGCTGAAGGAGCTTGCATTGGGGGATGCTGCAAACACTTGTAGGCCATTGACTCTATTGTTAATCTATGTTGAATGATTGCGCTATTCCATCCTGCTGCCTCTCTCTGATTAGACTTGTAAATGAAAAACCATAAAAGTCAAAAATGAGAAAATAGAGGACAGAATGAGAGAAGGCACTTATCCCCCAGATGAGTGCCTGAGCACTGCAAGCAACCCCAAAGCTGAGAGCTGGGTGCTCTGTGCAAGGATGCTGCTGTGGGTGCTGTGGCTCTCCCCATCCTGGGTAAGCACCAGTGACAGCACCCCTGGCTCATGACAGTGCGGCCAAAGAGCAGAGGGGGAAAGGGAAAGCAGTTACTTCTGTTCCCACTAGGTGTCTGTGGGGTCCCTCTGATCAAACACAGTCAGGTTTCAGGTCTTTACTTACTGATTAAGTTTCACCACCAGGTTTTTCCATCCACTCCTTGGCCTTCATGCCCTCAGTGACACAATGTCTATTGCCCCTGCCAAGACTCTCTTCAGTACATTAGCTTAGCTATGGGTAAACTCAGACATCAGGAAAAAAGCCCCACTGACAGTTAATAGAGCCCTGTAGGTCCCTGACCCCTGGGGAAGGCATACAGTACCTGGCAAACAGAAGTACATTCTGATGTCTTGGGGAAAAGGTCAGAGTAGCAAGAGAAAATGGGCTGTTCGTGCTCTGTGGAATATTTATCAGGGCTTCAGGCTCCAGAGCTGTGCCAGGGGTTAAGGGTCTCTAACCAGTGTTGAGACAGGGCTTCCCGATCGCTGCAGCACTGAGGTCTGTGCGGCAAATTGCCAGCAGTCAGAGGGCTGCACATCGTTTGCATAATCTGCAAGATCTAATTGTGTCTTTGGGCTTTTAATAAAATAGGATTGGTTTTGTTTCACCAGTTGGCTCATAGTAAAGGATTCAGCAGAGTCAGATTCGGGATGGTCCTATTGCAGCCTTCCCTGTTTTCAGCAGAGACCCCTGGCACCCTGTGAGCTTCATGCCCGTATCCACAGGACTGTGGCTCTGAGCATCAGGGAAGGGACCTGGAATTCATCATCCATCTGTCCGTGACAGGATATGTTGCGTGATGAGGATGTCCTTTTGTCATCCTAAAAAAGATGTTGTGTATTTGTGCTTTTAGGTTGTTGTTTGATTTTATTTCCCAAAGTAAGTGAACAGTAGGAAAAAAAAAGGAGCAAAGTAGATGGAACAGAACATTGGGAAATGGAAGCGAAAAAGAAGGGGAAGGGTATAAGCAAGGTGCTGTGGAGAAAGAAAGAGCAGCCACCCCTCAGTTTCCATTTGCTCAAGGTTCTGCTGAGGCTCCTAAAGAGCCAAAGCACAGCTCTGCTCTTCAAGGTGCATGTGTGAGCCCCAAAAGGACTATGAGGAGCTGTGAGCCACTGCTCCCCAATTCCACCATGGGATGTGCAGGGTGAGAGCAACCACCTGGCTTCCGGGCTTGGTCTGAGTGTTCAGGCAGTGCAGATTCAGGAGGCGTTACACGGAAGCAGGACTAAAGCATCTCTGGTATTACCTGGGTGCTTGTACAGAGCAGTGCACAGCCATGATATAGTATTAACATCTCAAGAGACATGTAGCCCTCTTCTCCATTCCCGAGCCGCGCAATTCCTCCTCTCCCTTTTGCAGTGTGGCTTTGGCTTTGCAAAGCTTTGTTCTTTGCTCAGCAGCCCTGTCCCCACGTGCGGGTGGGAGGCAGGCAGTGGATGCTCTCCTCTGCTTTCCTATGCTGCTGCCATCCCCACATCTGCAGGCCTCCCACCCGGCTGCCTCTCTCAGCCCCGCTCAGCTGTAGCTCTCCCTGCTGGGAGAGCAGTGTGGAGCTGCTGCACAAGCAGCTTGGCTCAAAAGGGAATCGATATGTTTTCAGTAAAGCATTTTATCCCGTATATATATTGTCTCTCATAAAGATTTTACACGGACAAAAAATTCAGAAGTTGGTGTAAAAAATGTTGGGAAAAAGGTGAAGATACGTAAGTAAATTACAAACTTGAGGCTGTTCGCAGTACCTTGGGAAAGTGGGAGTTCTATTGATGAGTTTTTATTGATTTACCATCATTCCCAGTGTGGACATTTTCTGGTCTATTATACCACAGTCGCAGCATATTCCCATCGCAGCACTAAAGAGGAAATATGGACAGCCTGACCTTGGCAATATGGAGATAATGAAATACCCTTAATGATCCTTCCAAAAGATTTTACAAGCCAACTTCAGATTGTATCTACTCTGTGCTTATGCTAATTTTTAAGGTAACTTGCAAGCAGGATTTTACAGCTTGAATCCTAACTGTGGGTATTTTGGGGTTAAATAGAACAGAAACAAGTGACCTTACTATCTGATAGGTAGAAGTTGCTGCTCAAGTTCCTGGTGTCTCCAGGAGGGTCATTTGTCCCTTTCCACAGGACAGAGGTTTGCGCAGCATCCCCTTGTTTTGCTTCAGCATCCCGCTCTCTGGCCAGGCTGCATTGTGTCCACAGTGCAGCGGGATAGACGGATGGATGGACATGGCACTGGCCAGCCCTGGCAGGAAGCTGCAGCCCTGGAGATACGTGCTCAGCACTAGGAAGAGTTGCGGCACTTCAGGGTGACTTTGGGGACAGCTCAAGGAGATTTACCATATATATACCTGCCTGGAATTGTACCTAGCAGGGACATAAATAGTAGGTTTCAGTGCTCTGCTCTCTCCCTCTCCCCTCCCTGGCCCAGCTGGCAACACAATTACCAGCCCCAAAGTATTATTTTCTTAATAAAAACGTTACGTGTAAAGCAAAGCCACAAATGAGTAACAAACCCACGCGGATCTCAATCACTCCCCTCTTTATTCCCCAGCGCGATTGCTAATGACCTTCATGCAATCCTCCACCAAATCTTTTTTAAAGGCAAATATTAATTTCCTCGCATGAAAAAGGGAAATAAAAAAGCCTATTTTTCATGGGAACCGCACAGAAAGGAAGATATATTTTCCTTCAAAATGCAGGGAGGGTTTTTACGCTTTGCCACTTGCTTTGCATAGACCTGGTGCCACCATTTGTTCGCCTCTGAATGTAATCTCTCCCCATAAAGCTTTGCTTTAAATTCCTCAACTACCTGTTAGGCTCTGATAGCTCTTTAGCTACACCCAGAGCGTTGGAGGCTGTGCGCTCCTGCAACCTACTTCTGACTTAATGGGAAGAGATTGGGAATGGCCCTTTAAATGCCAACAGTTGAACCATTCATTTTTAACAAGAACGCACCAAAACTGTGTAACATTTTATAGCAAATTCTCCCAAAGTCGTTTATAATGCTAAAAATGCTAGAGCGCAAATCCGAGCTCCACTGAGGAGCTCAGGGCATCCAAACTAACATGCAAAACATTTGTTCTTGATTCCAGAGTCAAAGCAGTGGCATAGATGCAGCTTGTTCCCTTGTTTTAGACCTTGTTGCATCTTCAGTGTCAGTTTTTAGCACCAATAAGTTGAAGGAGTGGTTTGCAGGGTATTTCCTGAAGGTTATTTGCTGGGGTTTAATCCCGTAAGTCTTGTATGGTTTTCTCAGAGCAGCCCACTTAAAAGGGGTGAAAAAATTCTGTAAGAACCAATATAAAGCAAAACTCCTACTAGCCTACATGCCAGCTTCATTCTGGCATTTTCCCATCACCATGTTGCACATCCCAGCTGCTGATGCGCACCCAGGCCAGGTGCTGATTAATATCCTGCTGTGCTCCCACATCATACCAGCACTGCGAGGTGCTCAGGTCCATCCGTCCCTTTCCGGAGCAGCACCCAAGCAGGGATGAGGATGCTGTGGCCATGCAGTCAGTGGTGCCCTGACTCCCTGGGGTGAAGAGCCCTGGTCAAGGAAACCCCCCTGCTCTGCTTCAGTGAGTTGTCAGCCCATAGCCACACAACACAAGCAACAGTTTGCCTGCACCTATTTGGGGGGAAAACAGTTAATCTGATAACAATAGCACTAAATCAGGCACAGAACTTCAAGTACAAGTCACAGCAAGAAGTTGTTAATACCTTTATTATGGGATAAAATGTATTCATGATATTAAAGACATCACATTTCTGCCCTGGTGTCACATTTTAGATGTAGCGTAGATAAATGATATATCACTGTAAGAGATCTACAAAAACCATTAGTAACCATGACATTTTGACGTCAGATTTTAAAAAATTCCTAAGTAATCTTTTTGATTTATGAAATGGTGTCCAGGTTCATCGAGACTGATCTCAGATTTATCACAGCCTGGTTAGAATTATTAATGATTTTCAATTTGTAAATCCAATGCCAGCATGTCCAAGTGCTCTCAGCAAAATCACAGAGAGCTGACAGGGAGATTTTGCTCAATCCATAGTTTTCAGCTATTACAGGGTTTTCCTGGTTTAACCCTGTGCCGCCCGGTGCGGGTGCACAAAGGCATTGTTCTGCCGCAGCACAAAGGAGCCGCGTCCCGGGCACCGCCGCATGAATCACGGCCCGGATGGCCATGAAACACATGGCGTCAACAGGAATGAATGATCTGACTTTTACAGGCTCCTACTGAAGACCCTTAAAGACTTAAATTATAATGAGAAGAAAAGCTGATCTAAGCCAAAACAGACAGGCTTGGGGAGCTTTTTCCCTACCATTCATCACCAGAGCAGATGAAAGGGAGGCAGGGGCAAAGGGAAGAAAAAGCACAAGCACATCTCCATCCCTCAGCAGCCGTGCAGGGATGTCTCTGGAGAAGAAAGCACACGTTGGGTAAATAGTTACAAACTCCAGAGCCCGAGCACAAGGCTCAATTCCTAATTTATGGGATAATTGTCCCACCACTGCAGGGAGGGGTTACAGGGAGACTGGGATGCTAGAATCTTCTCTAACAAGCTGGTTATTCCTCCTGGTGGGATGCAGGGGCTCTGTGCTATTGTACCTGCCCTTTTGCAGTGGTAGGTGTCACGCAGCAGACACTGAGTGTCACCCCGTGGCTCCTCTGGACTGACATTGCCTCTTATTTGTAAGATGGTTAAAAGAAAACTGCCCTGATTCACCCTTAGGCTTCAGACAGCCAAACTGTTATTTATTCCAAGCAGCTGTATCTCTAGTGTGCCTAAAATACTGAATTTACCAGCCTTTGGGCTCGGTCAGGGTGCCCTAAGGCACCATGTCCGCATATCCATGCACTTCCCCTTCTGATTGGGTCGAATGTGGCCTTTTTATCCTTAAATTTCAAAGAAAAGGGATTTTCAGAAAAGGGCAAAGGAAAGGTGGGCCATGGGGGTGCTGTTGTGAGTTACTTCTTGAACCCACACCCAGGTACAATAGATACGGAGCTTAGGCCATGTCAAGGAGCAGGACTTGATACTACTTCAGCCTGAGAGCAGATCCTGGCTTCACAATGCAGGGACATCAGGAAGGTAATATTCCAAGTAAGATAAAATCACAGTACTCCTCCAGTCCAGGGCTGCTGTGGCTGCTGATGCTTTACAGAGCACTTGGGTGCCTGCAGAGAGTCAGTGTCTCAAGTACTCCACCTTAATTGGGCAGGTAAAACTCTATAATTAGGGACCTTAACTGGGGAATTTTTCTAATCCATCATATCTGCTCCATTATTCAACTCTATCAAATCCACACATGCAAGGAGAAGCAGGACATTCTTCACAACACTGTCAATATTAACGTCTTTCCAATTACAGAGCATTATAATGGCAATCTAATGAGGAACTGTGACATGCTGGCTGCAACTCCTAACTTTTGATTAAAGCCTCCTTCAAGATGCTCCCCTCTAATTTATGGCATAGGGCTGTCCAGACATGGGTAAGGAAATGCTTGGAGATGGGAAGCCTATAGTGTACACTGCAGGAGTCCCCACAGCTCTGCTTTGTGCCGATATGATGAGACCCAGAGCATCCTGCTCCTTCGTGCCAATCCCAGATTCTCCCTGTGAAGGATGCCTGCTCCCTCTTCGCCAGGGCTGGGGTGACCTCTCTCCCACCAGGATCCAGGCCACAGCCCGATCCCAGCCATTGCTGCCAACACCAGCTCCAGCTGAGCAGCTCCTACAACCCCAGGATGGCTCCTGCTGGAACGGGACAGTGTCACCTCCTCAGACAGTGAATGATGTTTTGTCCCATCCCAGGCTTTGCTGTGGGAAGCCTCACAGTTCTTCCATTCACATCCTTGCATCCTCAACACCAGGAAATGGATTTCCAAAGTGACACAGAGACCTTGCTTCTCACACAGCTGATCCCACAGAGGAGACACTGCTCCTTGTGAGGACCGAGATGCTCAACAGTGTGTCCAGATAGACCCAGGTCGGATACCTCACATGTTGTTGGTGTTTCCCCCTTTTAGCATCCCTGACTCTCCTCCTGCTTATGCTCTCCAGCTGCCACTGCTGCCCTCCAAAGCCCAATGCAGGGTACAATGAGCATTCCTGAAGCTCTCAGGTGCTCTCTTCCTACCTGGCAGAGCAGGGTGGATGTTTGTTTATTCCCATTGCATCCCTCCCAGATGCCATCCAACACGGTTCTGTCCAGCCCTGTAGAGATCCTTTTCTGTTCTCTGAGGTGTCACTTCTCCATATGACCCCAGTATTTGCTTGCTCCCACACTACACAGCACACACACAGCTGGTTTGCCAGCCCCTCTTCCAGCAGTTCTGCTCCCTGGATTTCTTTGGGATCTTCAAACCTCTGCAGATGGTGAGGTCTGTTTTAGGGGCCGCACTTTACCACATTATAGATCTAATGCAGCCCTTGTTAATTTCTCTTTAGAAGGTGTCAGTCACTTAAAAGCGAGGTGGATCAGGAGAAAGACGGCTTTCTGAAGAGAACCACCTTTGTGCAGGCAGGACACAAGAAACAGGATGAGGTGGGAGAAAATCCCCTAATAAGTAACATGAAATGCACAGTTTTAATGCACTCTGCTCCCCCATCAATCACGCTCCTGCCCTGCTCACAGCACACCTGGATCCCTGCCTGTCTCCAAGAGCCTAATCGCTTGAGGCAGCTCTGATGCTGGCAATGCAGCCCCATGAGCCCTCTGCAAAGTGCCTTGTGAAGGTCCACAGTCAAAGCTCCACGCGCAGTTTAGCAGCATGATCCTCCACGTTGTAACCTCCGAGTGCTTAAGGGGAACAGGCAGAGGCACAGTACACTCGGCAGCAGGATGAGGTCCAGCCCCTCCGCTGGCTTTGTTCTTTGATGGGTGCTTGGGCATCCTTCAGATGACAAGGGGAGAGTGTGGGCTGTTGATACTCTGGCTGAAAATAGGGGGGTTATTAAAATATTCTTCTGACAGGTTCATTTTCTGAATTCCTCTGGATTATTTCCAGCATTCCAGTTCCATCAGAAAAAGCTCTTTTCAGGGGATGGGCAGAGGCAGTGAGTCATTTCTTCCCTTTCCTCATTTAGATGGGAAAGGTTAATCCTTTGGAAGTCTGAAATAGCCACAACTGAGAGGAAGTGTGCCATCTCACAATGCATGAGAAGCGCTTGGCCAGAGCTGTATCTTGAGAAACTGTAATCCTGCAAGAGAAGTCATAATAACAGAGGGAATAAATTGTCACAGCTGTAGCTGCTGCTGTCATTTGTGCGTTTGGGTTATGTATAGGGTGCTGCTGCCACAACCAGGCTATATGGAATCGATGATCTTCAAGGTCTTTTCCAACCCAGTTGATTCTATGGTAAGGGCTCTCCTCCTCTTGCAGGGCAGGGGGGCTGCAGGGTGCTTGCCCTCAGTGAGGTGAGTCACATCATCTCATGGACCTGATCATGGCAAGTGAAGGGACGCTGGTCGCCATTTAAAATTAAGCTTTTTCATCACACTCTCTTTAAAACTCTCAACCTGTGTAAACTCAGAATTACTCTGTCCTTAACTAGACTCCATCTGTGAGGCCATTCACACCTTTGCAGAGGAATTTCTGTGTGTCCTCCATGGAAAACAGTGAAAGACCCTTGGGTTCACACTAGCAATGGACATGTCGCCAAATGACCCCATCAGAGGCCTCCACATTTACCCCTCATATGGAGGCAAATTCCAGGGGTGTGCAGGGAGTTCATCACAGGAGCTACCTGGGGAGCAGCAGCTACAGATGCAGGTCCTGCATGAAGGAACCATGTTCAGATGGTCACCAAAGGGCCTCCAGATGTATGGCTGACAGGAGCACAGCAGTGATGCTCTCCCAGCCAGCCCTTGTCCTTGGGGGCTCAGCCTCAGCCTGCTTTGGTAGGTCCTTGACTTTCTGGTGCTGATGCTCCTGCTCCTCCTCCAGGTCTGGAATGTTGGGTCCAGGAAGAAAGGGATCTTCCCTCAGCTGCACCTCTACCGAGCCAGCACCAGCGCCTCTTTCCGGAACAAACGTAATTCCAATTGAAAACTAACATGACACACACGGTAATAACCCCGTGAGGAGACATGGCTCTCGAGACATCTACAGTCTCCAGATTAAATGAAATCTTGACAGAGAAAAATACGTATTGGCAACATTTCTTGATCCACAATTCAAAGAGAAAATTGAAACCATATTTCCATAAGAATCAGATGCTGGAAAGAAGTTCTTAATAAACAAAAAGAGACAGGTCATGTAATTCACTCCCTTTCCGTCTGTTTCATTTGTTGGCCAGTAACTATTAAGAGTCAAGGAAAGAAGGTTTTTAACTGAAAATGTGTACTTGAACCTGACAAACAGAACAATTTGGAGGGAAGTTTTCCAGCTGCAAGTCAGAACATTTATGTCTGGAGATGTAAGGGACATTCCAAAACATTAAGCAAGCAGCAAAACCAAAGCTGCTGGGTCTGGGTTGAGATCGGCTGGTTTGGAGCCTTCTGCACCTCGCTTTCATAAAGCAAGGGCTGCAAAAACCAAAGCTGGAGGGAATGGATGCAGGCTCCTGTCTTTGTCTAAGGACAAATTAAATGTTCCCCCCTGGAAGATGGTCAGCACATTGGTAGCTTGTTGGAGTCCTGTTTACGTGGGTCAGCTTGCCTGCAAGTCAAACACACGGGCACGGGTATGTGTTCCACTAGAAGATGTCTGCGTGGGGTGATTGAACTCAAGAGCCAGTGCCCTCAGCTCAGGTTTTATTTCCCCTGGATTTTCTGCTCTAGTTGTTCCCAAGACGTAGGGCTTTGGCAGTATCTCAGTTTGAAACGCTCGGCGCGCACAAACGCAGGCTGAAGAGCAAGGACATGGGTGCACAAACACCAAGCACTGGTGTTAGGGACAGAACTACACGCCAAGATGGTGGGAGCAGCCTCATCTACAGGACACCAAGTGCTCACATCACTTCGTATGCAGGCCACAGTGATGGCAACAGCTTGGGAGCATCTGCACTGTGTCCAATCCCTGGCCAGAGGAAGGAGCCTGTGACGTTTGCCATGGAGAATGAGATATCCTGGCCAAAGGGAAGGAAAAACAGAGCAGAGAAGAGCCTGATGTCAAAACCAAAATGGGAAACTTTGGGTGGAGGGTTTTGCTGCTGGGGTTTTGTGGCATGGGACACATACAGCTAAAAGTCATTGGAAATAGAGGTGGCAGCTATGGCAACACACACCTCCGGTGCCATGCCCAGCTCCAACAGCCCCTGGGATAGGGATCCGGGATGGAGATCCACATGCAGGCTGCAAGCTAGGCACACACCAAAGAAATAGCTTATTTATAGAGTAGCCAAACATTTCCTCTTGCATTATGTTTTCAATGAGAACGGCTTATTGCAAAATGAGGATTTTCCCAGGATAGCATCGTTCGAGATTCTCTTTGATCCAAATTCTGTGGATCTAGGTCTGGGGTTTGGAATGGCATTTTTCCCATTTGGAAAGCCTCTTCTTCCTAAAGAAAAACTGAAGGAAAAAACATGAAAAGAGGGTAAATAAGACAGGCATCTTTGGGGAATCCTTGGGAAAAACCCCACAGAACATGCACCTGAAGGTTCCCTACCATGTATGATCAGCTTTGCAGGGATTCATTTCCCACCCCTGGAGGAGCAGAGCGGTGTCTATGGGAGGAATCAACCCCAGGGGCCAGCGTTAGCATCGGGGTTAGACCCTCAACCCCACATCCAGTAGGGATGAGGAGAGCCGTGCCGGGGCCATGGTGCTGGTGTCTGGGCCCTCCCATGCTGCAGAGTGACATGAATTAGCGTGTGACAGTGACAGAAAATGGAAAAGAATGGCCCCACAAATGCAGTTACAAGAGAAAGGCAAATTGATTTAGTGGACATATGAGTATTTTTGAGAGGGAAAGCAGGAGTGCTGCCTGACATATTCCTAGATACCCCACGATTGCTTCCCTTAAGGAGATGTCATTCAGATTTTCCTGAACTAGCCTTTAAATTACAGTTCTATAAATAGATAGGACAGTGGCAGTATTTACAGTATGAGCATCAGGTGAAAAACTACAGCTTCTGCAGCGTCTGCTCATCTCACCTTGTATCTGCCCTGCTGGAGGTTAACTCTTATTTCCATGTTAATGCCGTCTCAATCCCAATGACTGCCATTTGTCAAATTAACATTCATTTCAACAACCCAAAAGTGAGAGCTTTTAAACATTAATTCACAACTATGAGCTCTTCTCAGCACATTATTATGTTACTGTGATGAAACAAACTGCCTATGGAAAGATATAGATCCTACTGGAAATGTTGGCACTCCAGATGAGAGAGGAAACCCATTACAGAGGCAGAGCTAATGTGGGCTCCTGTTGCAAGGGCAGAGGCACCCGCACGCTGGTGCTGCCAGAGGTAGAAATGAAAGGAGCTGGGAGCCTATGGAGCCACTGCCCAGGCAGGAGCTGCTCAAGCAGGGTGTCCCCAAGTGCCCCTGATGGCAGCTCTGCTCATAGGGCTCGGATCCATCACTCCTGCGTATCCCACATGGCTCCCTATGAAACGTGGGGCTTTAGAGCCCCCCATCCCAGCTGGAAACATGGGTTTGCATCACTTGAGGCTTTCTTCTCCTTCCTATTCCTGGGAAGGAGCTTGCTGAGCACCCGGTCCTCCTGAGTATTTCCAAGGCAAGAGATTATCATGTGAAGCATTAAATGTGGCCTATTTTGGGTCTGCAATTATTCCAGCGCTCACAATGACTGATCCATGTGCTGTCTCCAATTAAAATGACAAATTAGGGGAAGGGCATTCCTATGACAATGGACAATGAGGGCCCACCACATCCTGGGGCACACTCATGGGTGCAAGACAAAGGCAGGAAACAGCACCAGCTCCCAATGGCTTCCCCTGCATGGAGCCACACTTCCCCCTGTGCATGTGCTCTTCCAGCCTGCAACCATAGCAAAACCCATGGCCTTATCCTGCTTTTCCCAAGGGAGCAGCCACAGCACTCCCAAAAGTGCCATGTTCAAGGGCAGGTAGGCACATGTACTGTGAGCCCCAGCACCCAGTGGGATTGATGGGATACACTGCATATGGAGGGAAACCTGCCACGCTTTAGCTCCTGAGCACCAACAGCCCCTTGCAGCCTGTGTGGCAGGCGGACACTTGGCAGAGCCCTGTCCCCTTTGTCACCCTCCTGTGCACCGAGCATCCCGTGGTCCATGCTGTCCCCAGGGGCTGGGGCTGCCCTTCATCCCCTCGGCACACCCCCAGTCCCTCCCTGATGCCGCATCCCTCCCATCCTGTTTTCCAGAGCCTAGTTTAGTTCTGATGGAGTTAAGAGCTGAGCTGATGGGGGCTTTTCTGAGGCATTCTCTGGCTGGATGCACCAGTGGTGTGGCAGAACAGGATTTCCTCTTGCCTCTCAGAATGGAAGAAGGGGCTCAGATCAGAGGGTTCTCCAGGGACACTAAAGTGCTGCTTCCCCACCAGAATGGACCACTTCAGCCAGTGTGGGTCCCACAGGGGTCTGCCACAGGCGAGTGCTGCTGTGGGCTCCAGCTTGGAAGTGCCTCAAGTTCAGGCTGGATGGAGGACAACAAATAAGCACAAAGGTGGGTGAGAAACCTGTTGTTTGACACTCGTTTTCAAAGCCTGCCTTCAAAACAGGTGGATTTAGGAGGCTAGGACAAGGACACCAGGCAAGGGACACCGAGGGCCTGGCGCTGGTCTTTTCTATTGGGAGGATGTGGGGTGCTGGGTGATGCCAGAGCAATGGGTGGGAGCTCACCATCACCATCTTGCTACCCTCCCACTGAGGGCAAAGTGGGAATACTGGGGCTCTTTTCCATGCCCATCCCACATCTGGGCTCCTGATTTTCCTGTGGGTCTATCTCCCTGAATAAGGCCAGACAGATACGTACAACTCCACTGCATCTGGAATAATACATGGCTCCTAACTGAATACAAGGCTGTAATTCAATCAAGATGTTCTGCTGACACGATAAACTGGGAGAGCAGCTCAAAGCAGAGTGCGTAAGTGCCAGCGAAACCCAGAGACTGAATTACAGCTGTGCTCTTGCGCCAGACACCGTCGTGGCTCAAACACAGGGGAACAAAGTCCTCTTTGTTAAACTAATTATTTTAAAACATATAAGGAAAGGATGGAGAGGACCTGTTAAATATTTACCGGTTCAGGCCTGTTCTTCGTAGGCCGTTTTTTTCCGCCTGTTGTTGATATAACCCGTTATGTGCAGCAGTTAAATCTGCCTATAAAAAGGGAAAGGTTTGAAGTGTGTATGACATATTTCAGGGGGACTGGGGTGACTCAGGGGGTTGGTAATGGAGCATGCAGCCTTTCACCTCGGGAGCGCTGGTTTGAATCCAAGAGCCATTGCCATCTGGAGGTCATTTGGCGGCATCCCTGTTACGAGTTGGGCTGCTCTCTGCCCTAATGACCGAGGGCTCATGAGGTGGAAGGGTCCCTATGCTGGCACAGTGCTTGGTCACCCCATGAGGGTGTAGGGCAAAGGAAGGGGCTTGAGCTGGTCCTGATGCCTTGGAGACAACTACTGCCTGTGGCCCGTCAGGGTGTAGTGCTGCTCACAACACCTCAAGGAACAGTGATTCCTCTTGATACTGGCTGGGGACTGCCTGTACCCAAGCAGCAGCAGCAGGGCAGCTGCTCCAGTGCTCCCATCCCACTGCTGCTCCCAGGGAATGGAGCAAGGGAGCCCCATGTCCCATCGGTGCGAGCTGGTGGGTCACTGGGTCAGCCCATCACCGGAGGATTGATAGCATCATAGAACGGTTTGGGTTGGAAAGGACCTTTGGATCATTTAGTTCCAACCCCCTGCCATAGAGAGGGCCATTTGCTCCAAGGAAGAGCACATCACAAGCCATGGTGTGGGAGATGCTGGGAGCGTGTCCCTCCAGCAGCAGTGGCACTGCAGCCTCCTGGGGACATCACCTGATGGCTGACCCTCTCCATGAAGATGAATGGGAAGCGTCTGCCTCCGACGGTGCTGCTGATTCAGTCTGGCTGGCTGCTGAGCACATGGGAGCTCCATCCCCAGCCCACTGCAGGGGGAAGGTTCCTTCTTCACCCCTAAAGGGTTGGAGGCCTGGCAGCCCCTGCTTGGGGTAGGGATGCTCCTAAGGAGAAGCTCAAACTCTGTAGACCTCAGCAAAAACGGTGGGAAGAGCTCAGACACGCAGAAAGCACTGATTTTCCACGCGGATGCATTGCCATTAGCCCTGCCCATTAATTAGAATAATGCTAATTGGTAGGATAATGACGATTATATACATTGCTTCATATTTACTGAGGTTGGAAATACTTAAAAGAAACCCTTGCAAAAGCTGTGTGCTTTTATCAGAGCCAGTAACATCTCGGATCGCATTTTTAAACGCCAAATTTTCTATGAAAACGTATATTTATATCAACAAAATTGAATTTCAGCTTAAGCTCCTTATTATAAATAAAAGAAAATTAGTCAATAAAACAATAAATATCCAACCGAATGAAGCAGAAATTATATCCAATTATATTTTCTTTAAAACCCAATTTATCTGCCAATATTTTCTTTAAATGCTCATGTTACTTTTTCACTTACTAACAATAAATGCCTGGATGCATTTCAAAGTGGTGCCTTTTCTATTATTTCATTTCCTGGAGTCCTCGGCTTGAAAGGACATTAATAGCACACTATAAATAAAAGGGGGAAAGAAAAGTTACTTAAGGATTTACAGCTGAGGATTTCTATGGAAACAAACCGAAGAGGGGAGTTTGCATCAGCGTGGGGGTGGTGGATGGAAACAAAGAGCACGCACTGAAAATGGAAAGTTCTGCTGCCAAATGGCAACCCAAGGGCCTCCTACCTGCACCTTGTGTCCCATGGGTCACTTGAGGTGCTGGGGGGTACCCAGCACAGGGTGTTGTGGTGGTGGTCTGGCATCCTGGGAGAGGATGGTTTGGGATGCAGGGATTGCGGCTGGAGTCCAGTCTGTGCCCAAGCACAGGGATGGCAGCAGGACACAGGACACAGGGACACCACAAGCTTAGAGCATCTCTTTGCTGTCCAGGTCCTGTATTGGCACATGTTATGAGCATCTGATCATCAACCAACAACTCCATCGCAAGTCCTCCCAAACGGGAAGTGGATTTCCAAGTGGAAAGGCCTAAAATGACTTGCATAACATAGGAAACAATCCAACAATCAAAAAATCTTTCACTACTTAATAGGATTTTATAAATTGAATTATCTCTTTAAGCGCTGACAGTCCCAACCTATCAATCAATTAAGGGATGCCAGGCTCGAGCCTACAGACTCACTTAGTGCTGTGCTGCTGTCAATGTGCTGCTCTTGGGGCACCTTGCTCTTTCAACGTCCCCATGGCCTTGGGGCTGACCATGGCACTCCTGCATGGGGTGCTTCCACCATCCGATGATGGCCAAACTTGATGTTCTGTTTCCACTGTCCTTTCCTGTGGCCAGCCCCAGAGCATGGGGATGGGTCACCATTCAACTGCAAGCTGCAATAAGAATTAAAGGGCTTATAAAGTTACGCGATTTCTGGCCTCAATTATTTGGTGTGGATATATTTTGTGGCTAAAATGTCCTTTCAGTCCTTTATAATCTGTGGCAGCACAGTCATAAGGTCGGGATAAGGGACTGGCTCCAGCTCACTTGTTCCTGGTGCTGTGGATGGGCAGGGATCCTGGGTAACCTCTTTGTCATGAGCACAGTCTTTCTGGTAACTTCAGTTTAGGTTTCTGCAACCTACCTCTCCCCTCCAAGTGTGCATTAATGCAGTAGGCGAAGCTTGCGTTATTGATGGGGTGTAGGACCAGGTGTTCACAGACAAAAGGTTAGTTTATTAATCCACTGGGGGACCTTATGAAAAACAAATTCAGGTAAACAACATATTTTTCTTGACTGCTTTTCAAGATTTAAGGCAGGGATCCTGTTCTCCGAGTCTCTTTGACGCATTTCCATTGCACTCTGTTATTACGTTCTTCAAGAAAGAGAGATTGCTTCTCGTGCCACGTACTGGGGAGAGAGAAACCTAATTGAATCTGCTGCCCGTGTGCGCTGGACAGCATCTCCTTCCCAGTTATGGATGGTCTTGAGAGTCACTGAACACACAGCCAAGCCTATTGAAAGGGCATTTTTCTGTTAGGGGCCTGCAGTATCCGTGCCGTTCCCCTCCTTTCTTTGCCTCGGGCAGCCTGTGCCCACCATCCCCATCCTCTCCAGCTGTGTGCCCAGCTCTTCCCATCCTGGCTGTTTCTTGTGTGCAAGGAGCCAGTTTTATGGTTGCTCTTTGTCTATTGGTGGAAGGAAAATGGGTTTCCAAGTGAATCCTCCTCTGTGCCCTGCTCCATCAAGGAGCTGGTGTGGCAAGGAGCTCTGTGGCTGGCACTGATGCTTCCCACCTGCATCCCTGTGGTACCTGGTACCCTGTAGTACCAGACTTGGCAGGGCAAAGCCACCAATGAGGAGCTCAATGCTGAGCCCACCAGACACCCCAGAGCTGCCAGAGGGACCAGCTCATGCATGGGCTGCCCTGGGTCCACTGGGATGAAGCAGTGGCTGATTTGAGGAGGCAGCAAGTGATGGACATGATGCAGCCGGCTCAGCCCTGCTGCCCTTTATATGGGCTTGTCTTTTAACCTCTGAGCATGGTGCTCAGGAGAGAGCAATCCCTGTGCCCCATGTATGACCACTGGAACTTGATTAAACGCTGGACTTAATTAATTGACTGGCTCAGAGTAATAAGGTTCACCGATTGGCTTTGCCCATGGAAGAAGGGAATAGTTAATTTACATTAACTGTCGGGTGTGAAGGCCACCATCACACGAGCAGCCACTCTGCACCACCCCAGCATCCATCAACAGAGGGGCAGAGCAGTGATCACCACAGCTCCTGTGCTCCCCACACTGCCAACATGGATCCCGGATACCCCTGCAATGAAACCTCTTTGTGGGAGCTACTGCCAGTGGATGAAGCTGGAGCCCTTGGATTCAACAGGGAGTCACCTCTGTTGGGGACACTTGGGGACCCTCCATCACCCCTCTGGCCACCCTGCTGCACCAAGGGCTGTAGTTTGCCATCAGTCACATTCAATACACCGCTCCCGTCATATCCCCCATCCTTTGGAACAGAAGCTCCAAGCCTCAGCTTCCCATCCAGCTCAATTATTTCTACCCCTCATGAGTAAAGGTTTCAGGGCAAATCCCCTCCAAGTGCAGTGGCCAGTGACAAGGAGTTTATCCAATGCAGGAAAAATCCTTCCTGGCCACAATGGGCTCGGAGCAGGAGGGTGAGCCACCCCGAGCACATGCCCTGCCTGCTCCTTGAGTGTGCATCTTCTGCTCTTTAAATTGATTGGCACTTTCTATTTGAGGAAAAATGAGTTCTTAAAATTGAAATACCGGTTATTGTCATGGTAATGCAGCCAGGCTGCGGCAGGAGAGATTTTAAGATACAGAAAAGGTTAGTTTAAATCAAGCCGCTGATAGGTTGAGTCTATATAAAGTACTCAGGACTAATGAGTTCAGAGGTACCTCTGTATCGGGTCTGGACCCCTTAATGCTGCTGATTCAAGTGGTGGGTGCGGGTAATAACCAAGATAACCCAAGGCCTCCGAGATCATTATGGCTTTATCATGTTTTGTATCAAATATTTTCGGCCTCATTTAGGATGTCAGCCCCTATCAAACGTTTCCTGGCATTAGGAGCATGACACATCCCCATGGTGCCAGGGTACCTGGACCCCTCCACCTACTGATGGAGGAGCACTCGGGGCACCCTGGAACCCTGTTAAGGCGCTAAGCAGAAGACCTATGAATAATGCAACAACACAAGGGACCCGTATTAGGACAACATAGTGACTGATTCCCAACATATGTTATTGCTTTCTTTCATCTTTACCTGAAATTAGTAATTTAGAGCCCATACCCTTATTTGGAAAATAATAGTACACACAGAATGATGAAAGTTTAATCCGTTCCCAGTAAAGTGAAAAATGAGCGGTTATGATATTGTCTAACACTTTCAAATGTGTTTATTAATTCATGTTTTAAATCATAAGTTTCATTCTACAGGAGAGTCATACCCAGCAATAAGCAAGTTTTAAAATATTAATGAATAAACAGTATTTCTCTATTGAAATATAACATGCTTCTTTGAACAATGTACCAACGGTAATAAATCACGACCAGCAGAAAATTGCATTTCGTATTTAATACGAGTTGAACTCTGCCTTTTTTACAAATGATATCTTTTTTGTTTAATTGGCGTCAGTTCAGATCTAGCAGATTGCTAATAAAATTCTGGATTTCCATATTTAATGATGCGTGCTCGTGATGCTGAGTTTTGCCACCAAAAAATGCAGCCTTTTATTACTCACATAGCACTTGTAGGTGATCTCTTGTCATGAGCAACAGCCAAAGCAAAGGGTAAGGGGACATCAGTGGGTACCCACCGCCCTCCCATGGGGACCCACCACTCAGGAAAGGGGCTCATGGGACACGGCCACACTGCCATATAGGCACCTCCAGGATCCCTACACGAGGATACACGTCTGCATCCACGTTAGTAGCCACAGATATGAATGAATGTAATTGGTTTTAATTAGCCTGTGTAAACAAGATCCTTATATTTGTTGCCACATGAGGGTTTTGGCAGTCTCCAATAAATTAATCCTTTTTATTATATCAATGACAGGAAGATGATCAAATGGGCTTTGATATAGATTTGGGGATTTATCACCTAGTAGCACTATGATATGCTTGAACTTCCTTTTAGTCCTGCTGCTGCTGCTGGAGGCAAGAACGAAGCTACAAACGGCGTCTGCTCCAGAGCCTGCTCCCAGGCGGAACGGGGGGATCTGGACACAGGTGGATGGGGAATGCCAGGGAAACTTTGAAGAGAAGTTCATCTTGTTGGGAAAGTCGAGTTTCCATGAGGGTCACACCGGGAGAGATGTGGGGGCAAGCGGGATCCTGTAATGAGGCACTGCAATTAGCGTGTCATGTCAGCACATCCTGCAGCCGGAGGCTGAGCTGAGCTGCCAGCGCAGTCACAGCATCAGAGTCATAGGCTCAAACAGGTTGGAAAAGACCTTTCAGCTCATCCAGTGCAACCAAGGCCTCCACTAACCCATGGCACTGAGGGCCTCATCTGCACGGTGTGAACACCTCCAGGGACGGTGCCTCCAGCACCAATGAGCACCCTCTGCGGAAGGAATGGCTCCTCAGCTCCATCTCACCCTGCCCTGGTGCAGCTTGAGGCCGTTTCCTCTTGTCCTGTCTTGTTCCTTGGGATAAGAGAAGCCAGCCCGTGGCTTCACCTCTGATGCTGGGGCACACGGTGCCTTCATCCCACCAGGGCAGAGGATGGATGGCCAAGGGGCCTCAAGAACCATCAGGGCTTGGGGCTGTGTGTCGATGGCTGCCATCCCAGCACTGCGGAATGTCCCTTTGCTGACCAACACCACGTGCGTCCATCAGGACAGCACAGGGTGAGCGTGTGAGGGACAGCACCAGGGCTTCCCCCCTCTGAGCCTGGTGCTGCTCCGTGGCCCTGCATGTGGCGATAAGACAGCACCTTTCAGTGTGTGCTGAACACTGCACATTCACTCACGTGGCCTAGCAAGGGCAGCAGGAGCCTGCAGGCTGACATTTCATGCCATCAAACCTCCCATGCTTATCCTACAGGCTCAGCCCATTGCTCTCAGCAGCGGCTCCCCATCAGCCTGGTCTATGCACAGGTAAGTACTTTAGGACACAGCTCATCTGTCAGCAAAGATTTTAGTGCCAGCATCACCCTTCCCACTGTCACCCATTGCAGGAAGCATGGGGAAAACAAATTCGATGCCCACAGCACCTGCATCCCACCTGGAAAGCCCAGGAGACCAGTTGAGCATCCCTGCCATCCCAGGCATCCCCTCTCCACCCGTGGGTGCGATGGTTGGGGAGATGCTGCACACACAACCTTCCCCTGCTCTGCCACCAAGGGAAGGATAACTGGATGGGAATTCTAATCATATATTATATTACCGTGTCATATTAGACTAATAAAATCCTAATATGATACAGAAATGGGGAGCATATCATAACTCCTCTGTGGCTAATACAATGCATGCAATAAATCACTCCCAGGGCTTATCCTTAACAATTGTATCAGTGCTTTCTGTGTCATGCTGATAACTCAGTCCCTCTGATCTAATGGTTCACTTTTCTTCACAGTCCATATGGCAGTGACATTAAAGCTAATGAAATAAAATAAAATTTGCCAATCTTTGAAGAATTCCATTCTTTAGAAAGATGTATTTTATTAACACAAACTGGAAACATCTTCAGTTACTCGGAGTTATTTTCATCACATTGGAAATACATGGCACAGATATCGGCATCAGCATCTTTCTTACAGCCCACTCGCACGTGGTCTTTGCAAAAGACATCCCTACAGTTAGCACCAAGCTCCATCTTCAGCAGAGCTGCTCTTGTTGGACCAGTCCTGTGGGGCATGGATTTTCCCATGCTGGAATGTCGCAGTCTCCCTGACTCTTCCCTTCCCGGGCTGAGGATCCTCGTTGCATCCAAGGCAAGGTATTGGTGTCTGAATGCCTGGCAGAGGAGACCATCACCTGCTTCGCTTTTGGCACAGGAAGGTTTGAGGCTGCAGGCTGCTTCTCTGGCTATGGGGCTTCCCACCACCGCTCCTGCAGGACACCCCAGCCACCAGCAGCTCCTCGGTGCAGTGTCCGTGCCACAGTGCTTTGGGCACAGCAGGTCCAGTGGAGAGGCTGTCCAAGCTGTGACATGGGAGCACCCTGGGTCTCTCCTCCAGACACCCTCGTGCCTGTCACAGCAGCGATGGCCTTCATCAGGACAGTGCCATGCATGGGATACAGCGATTCCCACTGCGCATCCCCGTGCTCTGTGCAAGGTCTCAGGGCTGGCACATCTCAGGGCTGGTGGAGGCCACAGCCACAGAGCTGATGACTTTGCTCCCATGCGCTGCAGTGCTCACATGTACCAACAGCTCAAATCTGGGCGCAGGGAATCAGGATCACACCACTGAGCAGCGCTGGGGTGGGAGGGATGAGGATGGGAACACGGTGGTGCAGAGATCCCCTCCCAGAGTGCACGCGAGGAGCAGGGATCCTTGCACAAGTCACTGCTGCTGCACAAGGCTCCAATGGCCCTTGGGGGTGTAGCTGCTGGGTGAAACACAAAACCATCAGCAGCATGATCCTAATACTGGTGCTTGCAGTAAACCCTTCTGATGTGTGATCAAGCCTCAAGGATAGGATGTTTATTATTTGCCACATAACCACGTGGCTGCTCTCCAATGTAAGGAAAAGCCAAATTGCACTTGTAATTCAAAGGGACCCAAAGCCTTAATGCTGTAAAGAAGCAAGCTAATGATGCCCAGCGGGCGTGGGGCATGCAAGTGCGGCCCAAAGGTTGTTGATGGCCTTCCTATGAACCTCCTCAGTGTGTGACAGGTCCTTGCCTGTGGCCAGCAGAGATGTGATCAAGATGAGGGACGTCTGTGTGCTCATTACACTGCCTACGCCCCCACTGACACACTTTACATGTAAAATACTGTTTCCATTGAGCTGGAGCATAAACACCACGAGTATGGACTTGGGGAGCTCCATCAGCAAACACAAATCGGACGGTGCTTTGTCTTGCACACAGAAGTCTTTGGAAGTCCACAGTCCCCATCTGCCCCATCTCCCGTTAACCGATAACGAAGGCTTTGCAGTGCATGTCATTTATGTATTTAAATGCATCACCTGCGGTGAAAGAGGCAAGGTTGAATTCCAAAACTGATGGAGAACTTGTGTCAGAAGCAGCGACTGCTGCATGAGGGATGCAGAGGGCCAAGAGGGCGCCTGTGGACCTGGCTAAACCAAGGTATTTTACACAGTAACCTGACACAAGAACCACTGATAAAAGCTGACCCACAAGTGAACTGAATCATGCAAATAATCATTCAGCCACTGAAGCAACACCTAAAGGCTGGAGCAGCTCAATGGAAGGGGATGGCAGCTCCTCGGCTCCAGCCTCACACAGACTGGTAGTAGTGAGCACTGGCCTCCTCCTGCCTAGCTCCACTAACCCGAGTAGTAAGTAGTTATATTTATCAAAGACCATTTGCTGCAAGTGATTAACGTTAATTTGATTTCCTGTGAGTCAATTTCCTTGAGATATGGTAAATAGGCTATTACCTGTTATTGACCTTTACTTCATTAAAAAGATTTAAAATTAGCATTTATATATATACGTCCTTCCAAAAAAGTTTGTTTAATAAAGAAAAATACTGTTATAATCACATTACATTTGCTGGCCGAGGCTGGAGTTCCAAAGTTAATGGTAAATAAAGATGGTAATCAAGAGGGAATATGATGATGATGTTTGAACTCATCCAACAGACTGACCCCTTCCTTCACCTCCACTTGCATTTCTGCTCCTAGGTCTGACTTCAACTGAGCAGGAAGAAACTACGTCAAGGTTTGATCATGAAAGCAAAAAGTTTATTCATGTTTGAAACTACATATAACTACCACGAGGAAGACTTCTCAATCCAGGGTGTAATCCAGTTAGAAAGTAACACGAAACGGTTTAATACATTAGAATCACTGCCACAAATTATTTCCATGACTCAATCAGTTTCAGAATCGCATACAATACAAAAGAGAGAAAGAAACGTCCCCCTGTTACACAGGGGGAAATATACAGTACTGAATACTGAAGTCTGTATGCATTACAATTAGTTGTTGGGTTTCCGTGTGGATTAGTAACAAGATGAAGAACATTCAAAATGTTTCTCAGTATTTACAACAGTTGCACTGGTTTGTGTTAAACCCAAGACCCCCATGTTCCCACTTTTCGCTTCTTTAAAAGTTGCCCAAGCAACCCTGATTCTTTGAAAAGATTACAATGTACATTACATTTCATGGGGAAACAAAGAGTTAATTACAAGATGCAAAAAAGATAAGAAAGAGACAAACTACAGCGTGAGTATCGTTCAGAGGTAGTAAGTGAGCACTCTAAGCTACAGAACATGTTGAAAGTCTATTGGTTTGTATGAGTTCGCATGAGGTAATAAAGCTGTGTTTGATTGGTGAGATGTATAAATACTCTTTTGCTACACTATGTACAACACTCCATATGATGGTGCTTTGTTTCCTTTGCCTTTTTCCTTTGTTTGTGGTGTGCTGCCAAGAAGAGGTACTAAGTCTTGGCAGGCGTGTGCAGCACCTAGCTCGTACTGTAAAACCCCGGGTCTTGGCTTTCACAGACATCAGCAGCAAGTGTCTTCAGCTCCTAAGAACAACCTATGGCCGGTGTCGAAACACAGGGAGGAGACTCAGGGTCCGGGGTAGTTTAGCAAGAAAAGATGCTCCTGGTTTCCAATCTAATTTGTAAGACAACAGATCACAACAAAAATGTGACGCAGAAGGATTCTTAACCACAACCATTGTTAACCGAAATGACCGAACAGCTCTTTTTATTCCAACTCTATAAGAGAGATGAAAAGATGAAACACAATCAAAGTCTGCAATTCATTCCGACTTTCCATGGAAATATGCACAAAGTTAAATTTAGGTGAGGTGGTTCTTTGCGTCTGCTCTTGCTATTGAGGTTAAGCTTGTCCTGTACTTTTACCCTTAAGGCCAAGTAATTGGCAACTGTTAGACCAACACTGTTAAAACTGCTGATAATAAATTATGATAAAATAGTTACAGGGCTATAAACAATTCTAAATCTTGGCCTAATTGGATAAAGTGCTTTTTAACATTGTGTGTTTTAAGTATAAATACAAATGATTATGATACCTTTAAAAAACAGATTTACCAAGTTTTCTAATAAGACAAGGTTTTACAGTAAAGCTGTAGGTGGTTGGCTACAAAAAGACTCTTTTCCTTTTTCTCCTGTGGCTCTGAATGCACTAATCAAGGCATCTCAGCTCAGGGAAAAAGTGTTGCTAGGAGATTAGTTAGAGGTATCAGAGTGCACACTTCCCGGCCCTTCTGTAGGGGAAGTCACAGAAGATGGAGTAGTTGCGTCCTGCCAGCCTCCATTAGCCTGAAAAGGGAAAAACAATTCAATTGATACCATTATGCATATTAATTACACCACACACTGAACATATCACACTGACAAGCCCGGGCTTTGGGAGGAGATGCTCCGGGAAGGAGATTTTCCTACATTCCCTCTGGCTGTGGAATTTGTGTAAGAAAAAAGCGGATGGCGTTAGGTGAGGGATGCTGGAGCTGGGATAAGGCAGAGCATGCAGCGGGAAGGAAACCTGAGAGACCAGCAGCCGTTTAGCCAGATGTTAGCTGCAATTAGGACTCTGGGGTTTCTGCAAAGACCATCCATGCTTTAATGAAGAACATCCCTTCAGCCGACACTCCAGCTTTTCGCCTGAGAAGACAAGGCTGGGGCAATCTGTGTTTAACCCCCTTGCCTCCCAAAGTTAGGAACTGCCTTTCCCTGCCTAGCAGAGCCCTCCACCTGCGGACCCCGGCACACAAAGAGGCAGGAAAGGGCTGCTGGGGTCTGTTTTCCAATTACCAATAAACACAGCCCGTGTTCCGGACACCGCTCCGTGTCTCCGCACGCCGCCGGCCCCAGCCCTGCCTCAGCGCGAGCGGCGCTCAGGAACAAATTTGCCTTCTGTCTCGGGCAATGGAGGCAATTGCTGAAATCAATGTCTGATCAGATTTCGGCTGTGGCAGACAGCTTGTCGCTCCATATTTTTATGTCAGTCAAGAAGAGGGAGGCGCGGGGCTCGTGAGCTGGGGGACGCTGAGTGGAAGTGACGGGGAAGCTTCTCCGCACAGCCCGCGAGAGCCCCGCGCTCCCAGCGCCCCCGGCCTTGGCAGGGATGCTTCCTGGCAGGGAAAGGTTAGCCTATGCTAATGCCTTCATGACGTGCTTCGTTACCAAACCATCAGTGCGCTGTGGGAACACTGTGCTCTCCCCAGAGGAAGGGGCAGTGGGAGCGATGGCAGCGTGTGGGACCTCACGCCTGCTTGGTGCCAACCCTCAAATCCCCGCACCCAACCTGGCTGGATTTAAAATCATCTATCACGACAAAAGAAACCGCTTCATGGCTTCACCGGGAGGAGAAAGAAGGCTCAGTAATAATTATCCCCTTTGCAGATGAAGACCAGCAAACAGAGGAGCTCTTCTGACAAACGTAAGGTTTGGCTTCTCAACAGCAACACCAACCTGCAATCGTGTCAAGGCTGAAACCTCACCACCTGCTTTTAAACACTCAAGTGTGCAGAGCAAAACCAGACAAAATCCTACTCCAGATGCAGAGGCACCGCTGCTTTTTTGTATTTTAAAGACATGAGAATCTACTCAGAGAAAGAAAAACTCTTGTGCAGATCGGAGTTGGAAGATATTCCATCTGAAGTAAACATCATTCCTCTTTTATCCGAATTTATAAACAACAAATGTACAATATTTTTACTCAGCTTGGCAGCTGGAGGAGAGGTTGTCAGCAAGCATTCTTTTTTTCAAATAAATTAATCCTTACTCTGGTGGTTTGAGATTATGCACTGTATTATACAACAGCGCCTTATCAGGCCTCATCAGTGAAGATGGAATTCATGTCTGTAAAATGCTGCAGGCAATCACAGTTTCATATTTTATCATGTTGATAAGGATATCGCAAATTCTCTGAAGCATTTCAAAACACTTAAATGAAAAAGGAGAAATGCAACTAAAAGGCTTTTTATATGGTTTGTTGTGGGTTATTATGAGTTATTTATAAAGCCAAAAAGAAAGATTTGACATTTCAAATGTAAAAGATTTGAGTATTTAATGGTACTTTTCTCCCTTTACAATTGAACATCTTCAATCACATTCTAAATCATTAATATTTACTCTCATGGCATGTGGAAACCCAAAAAGGGGGAAACCCCCCCATTCCCTGTGGCTGCAGTGTCCCACAGTGGGTGTCCACATTTTCCCTCTCTGTGGGCTCCCTGTGATGCTCAGCACCCACACCTCGACCCACAGCGGGCTGTGAGACACAGGGGCAGCCCCTGGCATGGGGGTGACAGTCACTAGACAGGAAATTCTCTACAGTAATGCTGGAGTCTGTGAATATGAAGGGAAACAAATGAAAGTCACCTCTCAGGCAAATATGAAACACTAAAAAAACCCATAAGGCGTTAATTGTTGAAGTTATAAATGAGAGAAACGAGCTGGAAATGAAGGATGAAGGGGATCCACCGTGGAGCCCTCACCACAGAGGCTGCTGCTGTGGGTGGTACTTCATCCCAGGCTTTCATGCTGACAGAAGAATGGATCTCTGTGTTTATTTATCCTGGCGCCTCGTGTGCAGGCCACAGGGTCCAGCCTGCGAGGGTCTGAGCACTGTCAGATCCCATCGGTTACAGCGAGAGGGAGGACATTTAGCACCTATCACCATCAAGGCTACAATCCCTCAATTTCCTAGCATCTGTTTGCCACACTTACTACTCTCTCCCATTTGGAGTAACAAGGCCAAAAGTACTTCTCCAACACAGGAAAAACATGCACTCTTGAAATAGCTAAAAGTATACCAAAAGCACAGTGCTGGTGTGTGACTGCAGGCAATAACAAACATGAGCACAGAGTTATGTGGCCATCCCTGGGTGAAGAACAGGAGCCTTCTCTCCAAGGCTATTACTTTTTAGCTCATAAGGATGAAAATAATAAGCATTCTATTTACTTATAGTCACAGCTCCAGGAATTTCTCTCTTCTCGTGTTATCAAGACTTACAGCTGTATCAAGGGCTATTCTGTGGCTCATCCCCAAAGATGCAGTATTAAAAACACAACTGCAAGAGTAATTAATACACGTGTTAATGACTGCATTTACCTGACACTGTGCTTATGGCTCTCCAAACCATTGCTCCCCTGGGTACTCACATTTAAATTATGTGGACTGTACAGTGAATTTCCTCCCAAGCCATCATTGTATCCTCCGTCTGATTGATAACATGACGCAGGGTATCCACCTTAAAATAAGGGGGAAACAAAATTCATCATTCCAAATCTATTAAAACATCATCACTTACAATAGGCAACATTGTGAATTATGTGAGCCAAAAGGGTTTAGCATCTTCTATGAAAGGCAAATTTATCAATCAAGGATGACTGGCAGAATTTCAACAAATCCTTGCATCTTAAAACCCATACATCTTGCTTTTCACACCAACCAAACAACAACTTCCTCCCAGCTCTGCGTCCTGTAGGTCCTTCTTAAGTGTCTGCAGCAAAGTGCTGTGCATATTGATGTGTCTGTATGTGCTTGCATGTATGGGAAGAGATATGGCATATGTACTGCATGTAAAACATGGAGTTAGCCCTGTCTGAAAGGACTGGAAAAGTCACTGAGAATGAGTTGTATTTTAATAGCTCAGTTAGATGTGTTCTGACATTTAAATAAGCAAATAAATAAATAAAGGTTGGTCCAATCAATGAAAGAAAGATGGTTTTTAAAAAGGGGAAAAAAAGGGGGGAGGAAAAAAAAAAAAAAAGAAAGGAAAAAAGAAAGGAAATCCACTGGATTTGCAGTGTCCATGGAAGTCAGACGCACCCAATCCCATTCCATGAGCTCAAGCCAGAGCCGAATGCATTCACAAAGCTTAAAATTTCAATCAGAAAAAAATCACTCTTTCCTTGATATTTGTGAAATTCAATGCCGGGGTAAGAGTAGGTCACATTCAGAAATAAGCAGCCTCCACTCTGCAGCGAGGCACAGACCGTTTAATAGAGCCAGAGTAAGGTGGAATTTTTAGCCCAAACCCTACCCTGCTAGAAAGGCCCTACTTTGGGGCATTTCTCCTACCTGTGACTGCACATTGGCTCCGACTTGGGACCCCTGGTAAGAATCCCCATTCAGACTCTGCATGTTCATGAACATGTCCCCAGAATTTGGGAGGTTAAAAGAACCAGAAGAACCTGGAAAGGAAAGAGTTAGGTAGCTGAATAACAGAGAGCTGCAAATATATAACCCCAGAGACTTGAGGGTAGGGGAAGGAGAAGAAGACAGGAGAGGAGAAGGAAAGGCAGCGCACAGCAGAGGGAAAGCTGCTGGCCCTGGTGCAGGGCAAGCATGGGCTGCCACCCGGGAGCTGGGAAAGCTGGAAGCCCCATGCAACCCAGGTCAGCTTTTCCCTCTGGAAGAGCAGCCTGTACAACAACAGGTTTCATGTCGAGAGCTTTCCTCCAGTGGATTGCTCCATCGTCAGACGCTATCACCAAACACTCGGAAAAAAAACCCTTTTTGGTCTGTGCTTCATGTCTCCTTCACAAGGAAATGGCAAGTTCTAATTAGCCGATTTATTACCATCAGAGAAGGAACCTTTTCCTTACTTTTGTTTAAAAGGGTTTTTTTTTTTTCCCCATGGATCTTTATGCTCTTAAAAGTTGTCTACAACTGAGTCGCAGGAAAAGTTCACTGTAAATAGTGTCAAACACATCTGTGTTGCGTGGAAACCTCTGCCTCTGGAGCCCGAAAAAGTGACTTTGTCTTTACAAGCTCCCCCTCTTAATTTAATGCTTAGATTTGCACAATGTCAGCAACACACTAGCGAGGCAATTTTTAAACACTGCAGAAGAACATGTGGTGGAGCAACTCCAAAATAAAAGCTGCGTTGTTAAATTTCTATATATATAAAATATCAACTCCATTTCAAGCAACCTGGAGTTTAAATCCTAATTAGTGCACACTAAAGTATTCCTCTGCTTTGTTCTTATCTTGACAATAAATGTAACGGTTCTTACAAAAACAGACTTTGGAGCTCTGCCTCATTTGATGTTATTTTCATTGAATGAGAAAAAGCTTAAAATATCTATAGAAACAAAGAAGCTGCCAGAAGCCTGAGCCAGGCAGACGTTACCACTGCAGGAATTATGTGGGCCCTGCTCTGCTCCCTTGTGAGGCTGCAGGAGCTTCACCACTTAAAGCCATTGAGACCACCTACAGCAGCACTCAGCCTTGCAATGGTCCAGCCTGGAGGTCCGTGGGCTTAGTACCACAAGTAGGTGTGCTAAGGAGCTGCAGCCCAACCTGACTCCCTGGGGCACCATCCTTTAGGGACTGGCCTTCAGGATGTTTTAATGCACAAGCCAGGTACGTACCAGAGTTTGGTGTAGTGGGGGAGTTTGTCTGGTTGTTCTGGACCGCCGCAGCCACGGCGTGCGCTGCGGTCACAGCCGTCTTCGCCGCGTAGAGATTGGCTTCTTCCTGGAACTTCCCGATGTTCTTCTTGTACCTGATTCTCTTATTGCCAAACCAGTTGGACACCTGCAGTGGAGAGAAACGGGAAGGGTGAAGGACACGAAGTTCTTGACCTGGCAACGCTTGATCCCTTTGAGATGCCAGGTTTGGTCTAGCAAATACACATGTCCCAGCCTCCAAACCGTATCTGTTGAGTACTCTGGTTAACTAAGCAGCAACCAAGGAGCAGTTTAATATTACTGTGGATATGAGTGGGATCTGGCTCTGCTTCCCTGTTCGCAAACTGATGCATGAGGAGTGACTCTGATGATGACACATATCCTGGAGCTTGCTGCAGCATTTAGTGCAGCATTGTCTCCTACTACCATGAGCCATTTGTCAATAACATCAGTGCAAGACCCCGAAAGCTGCCCAAGGGGGACCCAAGGTCCTGTGGAGTGAGGGCAAGCAGGTAGTGAGAGCAATTGTTCTTTATTTTTGGGCTGGAACAACCTTGGCAGCCCACTCATAGAACCGTGTTCGGTCGGCTGAAAATGAAAGGAATTATATAAATCAATAATGGCTGAAAAGCCACTTTGTCATCTCCCTTTGAAGATACTGAAGCCAAGATGGTTCACGGGGCACCAACTATTCACCCACACAGAGGTCACGGCTGGAACCCCTCAGAAAAGTTGGTACAATCTTTCTCATTGGCTTTGTTTAGCTTCAGCTGCTGTGACAGAGCTCCTAAATAACAAACCCAGTTCATAACATCAACGACAGGCATGGCTAATGAGACAAAAAGGCATCTGCAACAACGTGGAGGCAAAGGGAAGGGGACTAGCAATAACACAAGTGGTAACCACCCAGCTCCAAGGCTGGGGTCCTGTGCTCTCCCATGAGCCATGGCAGCTCTTCAGCACCTCTCCCATCCCATGCTCCACCACAGTGCCTGGCGAGGCACCCTGCTGCAGGCAGCTTACAAATCCTGCTGTATTTTATGTAGCACGGCTTTTGTTTAAACACAATTAATGAAAAGCCTCTAGCTTTTAACAGTAATACGCAAGGTACCTTATACATTCTATTCCCTAGGTAATACTCCACCGAATTCTATATATTGCACTTCATATTACCTTGTCAGTCAAAGAAGCAATAATACATTAATGAAACCTAGCAAATAATTATTGTGGACAATCAGATTATGCTTTATTAACAGTTTCATAATTGAGGAATCTCTGTACATCAACGGTATTGTCCATGGATGCGCGCAGACCCCTCTGTTTATGCACGCCCCTGGACCAATCAAACAACAGCCATCACTAATAAAGGTTTATTCAATTCTCACAGTAAAATTTTAATATCACCAGCAGCCTGGGGAAGCCTCAATGAGTGGATTTGCTTGACATCAGATCGTTTCCATTCTGCTAGTCCCAATACTTCTTAATCTTTAATATCAAGGCAATTAAAATTAATGGCCACTCATCCAGAGCCACTGTGGGCAGTGTTTCCTTGACATCAATTGTTTGATGGGATTACCTAGAGGTTAAACTAACAAGCAAGGTTTAATTGGAAGCAATGAGAGGAGCACCGATCGTACGTTATGTTTAACCCGCACACCACATCTAAATGAATACCCAGAAATGTTAAACTATTTGTGAGACCAAAGCACACACACTGTGCACCGGCAGAGCATGGCACCCCGGGAAACCACAGCATCCTCCAGGGCTCTGCAGCCACATCCCAGGTCCCTTCACCCCCCGGCCAAAGGATACTTTGCTCACATCAGTGAGAGGCTGCAGCAGAGCGTGCCATGGCCCGGGGATGCGCAGGGCTCTGGCAGCAGCCAGGCGTGCACGGCTGACATGGGCGGCTGGATGTGTCCAGGATGGGAGCAGCTCACTGCTCAAGCAGTGCTGAGCAGGATTCAGGCCGGATTTACCACTGTGGAATTCCTCCTGTGGGGCTGTGCTGGCTGCTTGCAGCTTCCCCTGCCCGCCCGGAGTACACTTCACCTTAACCAGGACCAGGATGCTGTTGCTGGGCTGCTCCCAGGCAGCACCAGGATTGGGAAGAGCCTCCCTGGCTCCTCACCCAGCCTGCTCTTACCCTAAAAATGAAAGTTGTCTCCATTGCAAGCTGCTTCACAACACATTTTTCATTAAAACAAACTATCTCTTCACATAAAAAAAACAACCAACATCTTTCTCCTCCTGATCATTGAAGGCCAATTAATTAATTGGGCTTAATTGTATATTACATTTCAAACAATATTGTTGCACTTATTTATCATGTTAATTGCAACGTTAAATAAAAAGACAATAAATTATTACTTAAATCATCAAGATGCCTAATGTGGGATTTGGGATGGGGCAGGCCTGCCTCGTGTCTGCTTTCATGGGATAAATCAGCGCTCGTTCTGCAGAAGATGCAGCTGACACGAGAGCATCACTGCTGAAAGTGGTGAATTACACATTCATGGATGACATGGACATTTTTCCATTGTGTTTCCAAGCATCTGCAGCACACAGTTTCTGTTCCACACATAATCAAATGGCACAAAATAAAAAATTCTGAAAACCAATGTGCCACTATCATGGTTCATCATCTAAACCCAAGAATTTTACCTCTAGAAACTACTTAATTAAACTTACGTCTCTTTTAACTTGCTTCCCATATGAAGTCAGGGGTTAAGAGCCTATATATTCCCAGCTCTCCCTATTGAGCTGCTTATAGAAACAGACCCAGACTCCAAAGTAGCAGAGACAGGAAGGGTGTTGAAAACAGCTCCTGTATTCTTTATTTAAAAGAACAGTAAATATATCCCCTTGTCAACCACATCCTTCTTTTGTTTGAAGCAGTGAAAAATTTTATTGCCGTAATCCACTGACACGCTCTCAGCAATGACTATGCCCTCTCTATAGCCCGTATGATAGACTGATAGTTGTTCATGACACCCTGAAAGAGGCTCATCTGCAAAAGTATAAAACATCAGCCTCGCAGCCATGGTAAGGAGAGAACAGATGATACAGTTTATCTCCCTCCAACACGTGCTGATCAGGCAGCTCTAAATTACAGTCGACGATACTCTCCATTAAGGACATTTTTTCCCTAGAATTACCTTTTCCATACTCTTAAAAATGAAATTTTGCGAGGCGTTCATCCTAACAAATAGTTTGTCTTTATGTTTTTCTTGAAAAACCTTCTCTACATATTATTTTAAACACCGATACCAAAACTGCAGCCATCTATCTCGCATCTGCAACTAAATGATTCCAGGAGACAATTTCCTTTGCAGCTTTGGTGAAGTGCTATGGCAGCAAGATTTCCAGCGAGCTGCTTCATCTGGGGGGAGGACGACCCAAAACCTCACTAATTAAGTGTTTGACAGAGAAAATGTTCTGCCATGAATCTGCCCCCAGCATTTACAAGGCACTGACAGCACAAGGAAGAAACACCTTGAATCGTCGTTAGGAGAGGCTACTGGGGAAACCTGGCTCAGCCAAGGACAAAGCCCCTTCCTCAAACCCCAACTCTGACCTCCAGGAGCTTGGAAAGCCATCTGTTAACTTTGTGGGGTTTTTTCCCCCATTTTCCAGTTCTTTTTGTACCTCCAGGGTGTTTGTAGCATGGGAGGTAAGCAGCACACAGTGATAGGCATGGCGATGGCTGAGGGACTCCTGGTCGAGCCTGGAAATACGTCTGCTCAGGGAATTGTCTTGGAAGCCCAGAGCGAGGTGTAGCTCAGTCACTCGCTTGGATGCCATTGCTTATCCCATGCGATGCTACTCCTGCCAGTATTTGAAAAGACTGCTCAATTCACCCCTGATTTCTGGATTGCATCCTCTGACTTCTGCTGCCAACCACTACAGCAGTGTGCACTGGGCTATTTTACAGTGCTTGCTCAGAGCTTTTCTGCTACATGGCCTCAAAAATACATGTATTTTTCAGTACAAAGAAACACAACTCCAGCCCACTTTGACCTTGTAAATACCAACCCCGTAGTCCCACTGTGCAGCCTTTGGAAATGCCTTTGAAAATCAAAGATTAGGATATCCACAGTGTTCACATTTTCTAGCTGTGACAGCAGATCTATCAGGAACTTAAGCAACCAGCTGATCACAGGCACTCCCTCTCTCACATACATGCTCCTCTCCCATCAGATGATGTATTGCCTCGTGTGCAGGCTTTCCCAGCATCCAGAGGTTTTCCCAGTCTTTTATAGTACTTTGCCAGAGCAAAGCACCAGCCATGGCCCCAGACCTGCACCTCTGGCAGACAGAGGCTAGGCTGTGTGCCCAGCGCTGCCCTAGCTCCAGCCTGGAAAATATCACCCTGCAAAGCTTGGGATGCTACAGCGGATGCAATGCAGCTACTCCCATTGCTCATACAGATTTCCTAATGGACTCAAGAAACAACAAATTCATGCTTATATCAAATATTAAACACACAAACCTATATTCATGTCACAGGCTTACTGCTGCTGCTACATTTTTGAACCATCTGCCTGCCTTTTATTTCATTTACAACATATACATTAAATCTTATCAAACAACCAATTAAGAAAGAAATCAGATCTATTAGCGCTAGAAGCAATCACTTATGGCTTCTCAAATGTTCCATCTCATTTCCTTCAGTCACTTCAGCCTTACTAGATCTAGCTTTTTATCTGTCCACTCTGTGGCATCACTAACTCCTTCTCTGCCAGCCACAATTCACCGTCTGCTGGGTGAAATTTTTGGACACCACTTACTGGAGGAATTGCTACAAACCATCTCATGCCAAGAGGAATGGAACCAGCAACATGATGTAGGTCTGTATCGATAACGGTGCCAGGAACTTGCGTGCTCTTGGGCTGTCTGGCTGGTTCCAGGCATCCATATCCTGCCCACCACCACAGCCACTTGTAAATGGACTGGGAGAAGTGGTCCTCATCCCCTGCCTTCACCTGGCATGGGCACAGGGGCTTCCACCCCACCTGGAGCATGGTACATGATGTGTGCCAACAATGAGAAAGCAGAGAGCAAGGCACACACGTGTCAGCTGGCCTCTCATGTCAGAGGGCAGTTTTGCCAGGGCTTGTACTGAGGGTGCATCCAAAGTCAAATAGATAACATCAAATTCTGGGGAGCTGGGCAGCCTTTCACTCAAAAGTCTTCAATAAAATGCCTGAATTTTTCATGCATTCAGTGAAGACCTATAAAGTAAATCTCGATTCAAGTCTTAATTATAAAGCTAAAGGTTGCGTTGCTAATAATGCCAATACTGCAGCCTGCAGTCATTAATAGTTAACACATTCACCGCAGGCATTGTTCCTCTAAAGGACCTGAAATATTGATAAGTGGAGCTGATGGAGCCGGGAGGAGATGGCACACTGGCCCTTGCAATGGGCAATGGGGTGCTGGGACAACTTGGAAGAACTGGTGAGCTTTCTCTGCCACCCAAGTGCAACCTTTCCTGTACAAGCTGGATTTGCTATGGGAATAATTTGGGTTTCTATTAAATGTATAGGCCACAAAAAATGCAAAATGCTCTTCTGTTTCTTGAACTATCTGGTGATTGAAAGCAAAGGAAAGCTCAATGGAGCAGTGTCATAGGCCTCAACATCACTGCAAGACCCTAGTCCAGAGCTGCAAAGGTACTCTGGCAGCTGAAGCCAATGACAGGGTACATTCTGATTAAGGAGATACTGGTTTTCTCCCATTAACTTCACAGTAACATCTGCTATATGTGCTAAAAGGAGGAAATCTGCCCAATACACTTTTGCTGGAGAAACAACTGGTGTCACTTCAGTGTATTGAGAGGCTGAATTTCTGTCTGGCTTAGAAAAACAACTTCCAGCAATCAAAGAAATTCTGATCTATAGAGATAGATTATATGTTTGTCAATAAACTGGCCTTCCCCTGAAATAATGCAAAGTTGTAATGAATTCATAACAGATAGTAAGGCTCAGCAAGAATGTTACTGACTCTGCAGAGACAGCTGACTTAAAGTAGGGTACTAACCTTACAGCCCTTTAATTCTATCCTTGCACCCCAGCACAACCCCAGCCACCTGCAGGCATGCTGCCTTTCCTGCTGAGCTTAGTCACATTCCACCACACTGCTGAACACTGGTCAATAATGCAAATCCAAAGGGATTACAATGGTCCATCGGACAGAGACCTGCTCCATAAGGCACACCTCTGTTGGAAGCACATCCCAGAGCCTGGAGGAGGATGGCAGCTTTGCAAGGGGAGCCAGGAGGTCGAAGCACTGCCTGGGATGCACAGCACAGGAGCCAGGACCTGCTTACCTGCGATACTGTGATGCTGCATTTCTTTGCCAGCTCTTCTTTGGCTTCTTCACTGGGGTAGGGGTTACTGAGGTGTGAGTAGAAATACTCATTCAAGATTTCCGTGGCTTGTTTACTGAAGTTACGCCTTTTCCGTCTGAAATGAGGAAAGAAAACCACAGCTGTTCTTCCAGATGCAAACAGGTCTCTGGCAGGGTCAGCTGAGTGGAAGCATACCTCACATGCCCATGCTGCAGCACAGAGCAACACAAGAGCACTGCCTCAGTACCCTCATTCCTTTTGGGCCAGCCCTTCAAGGGTCTGAATGCTGCTTCTGGTTCATGCCATCCAGCTCCATGTGGGTTTCACCCCACATTTGTGTGCTGTGGCAGGAAACACTATGAAGCAAAAGGCAAGGCAGGGTGCTGATCTGGGCTGCCCACCTGCAGCACCTCCACAACCCCACCTGAACCTCCACTGTTAAGTCGCTCCATGCTGACAGCAGCCTAAGGAACCTCTTCCCTTTAGCAGCAGGTCAGCCAGGGCTTCTGGGTGAGCACAGTGGAAAAGGACTGGGTGGCCTCATGGCCACCGTGTCCTCACGCAGCACTCCCTGAGCTAATTGGCTTCTGTCAGCAAGTGGATTTCAGGGCTTTGTGAGGCAGACCCATCTGTGCACCCTCCTGCTGATAGCTGAGCAGGGCCCATGCTCTCATGCTGCACGGACAGGTACTGAGGGCAGCAGCGCATCCCTTGGCATGCAGGCAGCTGATGCGGCACCCTCACCAATCAGGGTACCACAGCAGCACCAGTGTGGCTGCGGTGCTTTCCCTCCGAGCTGACATTGACTGCTCTCCTTCTCCCCGAACATCCCCTCAAAAGCACTGGTTAAACATTTCCTTCAGAGCTCCCTTCCCCTCAGGGCTGGTTGCAATCAAACTGCCTGCGCCCGAGGCCAGCAGGCAGCCGAGCGCAATCCCCAGCGCTCTCTTCCAGCAGTATCACGATGCTGCTAACTACACTGTATCCTGGAGCAGGCAGACTCTCTCCCTAGAGCTATGTTTATCTCATTACTGTGCTTCCGCTCATTTTGCCTTATTTACCTTCCTCCTTTTTAAAGAAATGACTTTAAAATGTGCATCTGCAAGCTTTACCTTTCGCAGTTACTGAAGCTCTCCATAGACATTTCCTCCAACTGTTTGTAATTACCCTAATTTGCCACACCTGCCAGTGACCTCCTTGTTAATAAAATTATTTTGCTCTTGTTTAGCTCCTCGCAGCTTTCAGGTGTGAAGCAGGAGCGAGCTGCTGAAGGGAGCCTCTGCATGGTGCCTGCTGCTCCTCCCTGCTCCGCCAGGCTCAGCGCCTGCTCTGCCAGCTGCCAGGGAAGCCCTATGGAAGGCATGAGGATGGGGATACACATCCCACCTCATCAGGGCTTCCAAAGCAATGTGGCTGTGCCCACAGACCCCCTCCTAATCCCTGTCTGCCTGCTTCCTCGCAGCCTGCTTTGGAGGCTGGTGTGCTGTGTAGCAGCACAGGGCGTCCAAGGGTGCTGCCTTCTCCTGTGCCCCAGTCAGGCAGTAGCTTGTTGGGAGCCAGGCCAGCAGATCTGGCTTTCGGAAGCATCACTGTCCTTCTTACCTTGGGCATGTACAGCTGCTGACCCAGCATCAGCCACAGCTCGTGGGCACATCCCTCCCAGAGAACTTGGCTCTTCCATTATGGGGTCAGTGTTTTGCAAGGCTGGCCTTATGCTGCGAGACAGCAGTACCAGCAGCCAGTGAAAGAACTGTGGGGGTGACAAAAGAGCCCTGTGCACAAATCTGATGTGACCCCCAGATGAGCAGGGCAAACAAGCATCGGGTAAACAAGCCCAGACTTTGCACTACAATATGTAGAAAAGACACTGCTGGTTATGAAAGCTCTGTGCAGGAACCCTCTCTTTCACAGCAGCTGCTGAGTGATGAGCAAGGGCCCTGAGTGTTTGCTGGGCCAGAGCAGCCTTTTCCAGCAGGTCTCTGCCCATGAGGGGGCACATTTCCCCCTAGACAGAGCCAGGGGCATTTGCCTCTGCCTTACCTGGCATCGAGGAACCTTGATCTTAAAATCATTACTGCTTCACAAGTACTCTGTTTGAGTTGCATCTGGATGGAGCTGAATTTTCGATGAATGATTCCCACCATCCTTTCAATCTCCTTGGGAGAAATGGGACGTGTCCGGCTCTGTTCTCTGAGAAGGTTCATCACATGTGTGGTAAACTCATTACATGCCTGCAAAGGAAGGAGAGGTTTAGAAACTGTTTTGTGCCATCCCACAAGGACACAAACTCAGACCTGGCTGTTGGGGGAAGGCAGTGACGGGGAAGGGGTTGGGAGACCCTCACGTGGCCCTGTCCCCTCCGCATGTGCACGGCTAGAGGAGCAGCTCACACACACTGTTAGTGATACCCAGGACTGTCCTGCAGCGGCCAGGGGAGCTCAGAAACCACACCACAGTTCTTTCCATGCTTATCCCTTTCAATATCCCCATGTTCCCAGACATGGAGAGAGGAGAGGAGAGGCTGGGATCAGTGCGTGCAATGACTGCAGCAGGAAGAGGATGTGAGTGGGGACAGCACGAACTGAGCAGCCAAGTAAGCAAAACCTGGGAAGGGCTGTAACCCACTGGGCCCAGGCAGGGTGCAGGCAGTAAGGACCCTTCCATGTGCGTTCCCTTAGAGGTGGGGTTCAGCAAAGCTATGCCTGAGCCTGAAGGAGGCACTGAAGGAGAGAAAGCACAAGGAGGAACCATCAATTATCAGTCCCATTCACACAGGTGAATGGATGCAATGATATAAGCACAATGATATAAACTTCTCCAGGCTGCATCATCAAGAGACACCACTGGATCTGAGCCTCCCTGTGACCACAGGGCTGTCATGCTGGCATCCCAGCTTCCTGCACATAGGCTGGGAGCTGCCACCAACTCTGCTGATTTATGTCTCACTTATCTCTCTCAAAAACAACACCAGTGCTGCTGTCTGTGGGGCACAGCTATGTGGTGGCCATGGGGCTCATCCCTTCCCAGGGCTGGAACACGTTTTGGGCACAAATCTATCCCTGTCATGGAGAGGAGAGGGGCTGGGGTCTGCAGGCAGCCAAGGTAAACCGCTCTGGACTCCCAGGACCCTCATCAGATGAAGGTGGATTATGTGCATGACTAGTATCCACAGGAGGTCTCTACATTGGCTGCACAAGGACCAACCATCCTAACACAGCACTGGGCTGTGGTCATGGCCAAGTGAGGCCGCATGATTTCACCCTCATGCATCTAATGTAAAGGGTGATGAGCATGATGCTCAGCAACCAGTAAATCATATGGAGGAAGTATCTTATCCAGGCCCCATATATTACATATCCATTTGACTCTAGTTCCCCTTTTCCCTCTAAAGCCAGGTGAAAAACATCTGCATAATTTGTCTGACAACTCCATTTGGGGGGATTCTCCTGTGTTTCAATAGATGGTGTGAGGGAAAGGGTTAAAAGTGAAAAGTTTATGCATCTAAAAACTCATCATTTCCTATAACATTTGCTGAACGTCTCGCAACTTATTAAGTGAAGCCATCTATGAATGCAAATGCTGATTAGCAATTTGGCAATAGCCCAACATTCGCAGAATTCACATAGCTTTTCTTTAAACCAGTAGTTCATACATGATTAATTAGAACATCTCATTTATGTAGTGTGCACTTTAGCTCATTACTCTAAGTAAAATTCGTTAAGTATTTACATTTAGATAATTAAAATCTGGGTACACCCTTAAGAAAGATGCATACACTTCAGGCAAAGTGATTTTTTTTCTTTACACTACTGAAAGTAAATTACAGGCTAATTTACATCCTTGCAGCACCCGTTTGGAGGCAGCTCTCTGGTGAGGCTCGGTGAGCCTTGGTGCAGGCACCCTTTGCCAGCTCATCAGTGCTCCACATCACTCACTGCTCCACAGCTTCCCCAAGCCTTTCTGAGCTTCAGGTTAAGGAGTTCAACACATTTCATACCTGCTTCCTATCTGCATATTTTCTTTCTATTTGGGCATCTTGGGCAGCAAAGCTCACAGAGGTGACCGGCCACTGCTGGAGCAGCTGGGTACCACTGCCTGCTCCTGCCAGCATCACTGCGCTGGGACCGCATCCTTCCTGCATGTCATCTACCAAGATGCCTGGACAACCTTAGCATGCAAAAGCTTGGGTTCAGCCATCTGACCAGCAGTCAAAGCACCAGCTCTGGCTCACTGGTAAATGATGCACAGGGATAAGGTAATGCAGGCACCAAAACACAGCAACTCCCTTACTGAGATAGGAGAACAGATCTGACCATCCCAAAACCACAAGTGAGCCTAAAGAACATCTCAGGCACACAGCTTGCCATGTGGTCCCTTATTTGAAGATCCAGGGAATTCATTTTTAAAGTACAATAAAAATGGCAACTGTTGTATTCAAAATACTTTCAGATACGTCTTTTCTAGGAGAAATATTTTCCCATGAATATAGTATCCAAAATTAGATGCTTCAAAGCTAAAATTAGTTTCTTGCTTTGAGGAAGCAAAAATCTTCCCCTGAACTTACTTGAATTGCTTGATGAGACTTCCCTTGGTTACAGCTACTCAGAGAGCCTGGGTTTAAGGTATCTTCACCAGCACCTCCCATCTGTAAAGTCACTTCAGTGCAGCAGAGTGGAAACAAGCTTGGAAGACTCTGATGCTTTGTCTTGTTTTCTCTTGTTTATTTATAGAGTCCAAGCTACTCGATCCCTTTTCCAGTTCTATTTTTCAGACCTCTGCTTGGTGCCCGAGACATTATTAATAATGTCAGGTTATAAGTGATGGCCTTGTTAACCTGCTCAGAAACCTTGTAGGAGCAGCGATGCTCCTGCTAAGCCTTAATGCTTCATCAAGACTCCTCAGACAAGTGCAAGAAAAAGAGAGGAAATGGCCCAAAACAGCCTCTGTGGGGCTGGTGGTGGCTTCCAAGCAGCCACACTTCACCCCAATTTGAGGTGACTTCAGAAGACATTTGTGAACTCAAGAACCAGGTTCCCAGCTGCTCCGGGAGACCTGGGACCCTTCCAGCACTTTTTGCCTACAGCAAAAAAATGTATTTCAGTGTAATTATAGAAGATAGCTTTCAATATGTCATCTCTATTATAGTAGCTGTAAATTATGGAAGGAGCTGCCTGTGTACGGCCATTTCTCGCGGCGCACGGCGAGGGGAGAGCTGTGTGATGGCGTGACACACTTTCCATTTCTCTTGCTCTCTCTTTTTTTTTCTCCCTGAGTGCATTCCCTTAACTGGCAACAAATATCAGGATCAAACTCTGCCGGGAAAGCATCTCCGGGAAGCTGCTCTGCCTCCTGCTGCAGTGGGAGCACAGGGGAGGTGGCAGGAGCTGCTCCAGCACAAGGCGGGTGTCCCTGCGTGGGGCTGGGCTGCAGGAGGGCACCCACCTCTCCAGAACCTGCCATCTCTGGAGGCAAAGATGCAAAGTCCTGGCTGCCTCTTGGCTGTGTTGAGACAAACCGGCAGGAGACACTTTGCTGCCATGCCAGGGAAATGATCATGTTTCTGTAGAGCAGATGCGGCTGGGTGTCAGGATCAACAGGGAATTGTACATGTTTCTGATCAGCTCCACTTCTCCCTCCTTCTTAGCAGCAGCATTTGAGCATCCTCCAAAGTTTCCCGTCGTGTGGACGGATGGCTGTGACATTTCAACCGAAACCTTTGTAAATGGAGCTACAGGGCTAAAAATGCTCCTGCTTCCCCCACATCATTAAACTTATTAGAGGCAAAGGACACTTGCCAGGAAACAGCTGCAAGCATCAGCCTGCAGTTGCTTTGGCCCTAGATCTACCTGCAGCCTGTGTCCCTGTGGCTTTATAAGACACGCTCCTGCTGGATGGTGCTCATTAATCCCCATCCCAGCGCTGTGGGCTACACACTGGGGCCTTGCAGCACAAGGCCCAAGGGGCCATGCACGATATTCAGGTTCCTTGGAAGGTGTGGGAAGGGTGTGTGTGTGTGTGTGTGTGTGTGAAGGAGAAAAGGAGATGTGCACAAAGACCCCGTCTGTATTTGCTGTTATTTGTTCACTACTTGAACAACACTGTGAAAGAGGAAGCATAGATGAGGCAGTGCCCCTGGCACCTGAATCACACCGCACAATGAGCACCTGAACCACACCACATTACCATCACCTCAACCACACTGCACCACCACCACCTGAACCGTGCCAGCCCCATGCCAGCCCTATGCCACCCAGGCCACAACACTGTTAGCACCCACAGCAGGATGCTACATGGACTGTGCCAGTGGGTGCCACCACCTCAATCCTCCTCCACACTCCACTGGTGCCCCATACCCACTCCCCAGCACCCCATCACTTCCATCCACTGCTTATGCTCTGTGGACAGCACTCAGCTGTGTCAGCATGGCCTGTCACCCACCATGCCTTTGTTTCTGGTGGTATAAAAAACCTAACCAAAGCAGCCAGGGACCTTCCAGAGCATCCTCACAAGAAAAAAAGTAAACTCTAAAATAAGGAGTTATTGAGGCAGCCAGGCCCCGCAACCTGCTGGGGATGCAGAAGGGGAAGGATACAGAGGCAGAGCACAGGGCTGGGAAGGAGCTGGGCACCTCGATGCGCTCCTCTCCTCACCCTTGTGTTTTCAAGTGGTTTTATCACTGGCTCTGTCTGTTTTCTGTGGTTTTGGTCTGCACAGCCCAACACTTTGCTGTGATGGGATGGGGGCAAGCACAGGACCGTGGCAGCTTAGCTCAGGAAACCACCAGCTGATGAGGTTCACTGAGCTGATTAGGCTCAGGGTTTAGAAGCTTTATTAGGACACCTCTGGGAGGGGAAAATGAAGACACTGCTTGAGGTTTGCGAGGGCCAGGGGTCTTGTGCCTTTCCCCCCTCCCCTGTCTCCTTTAATGCTGTTGTTCATAGCAAAACCAGAAAAGAGCAGAGGCAGAGCACTCTCCCATGGATTACAGGGGAATTGGCACAGTGCAGCCGGCACCCTATGGGCAGGAGCCACACTGCATCCAGCAGCACATGGCAAACATTCCTGGTACCACCAGCATGGCAAATGTAGCAGGTCTACAGGTGCCAGCAGTGAATGTATGCCCATGGGTCCCTGCAGCACTCTCTTCACTCCAAAGACACCAAGTGCCAGTGCTCACCTGAACTGGGATCTCCTCATTCCCTGTCCATAGCAGAGCCTCCCAAAGCCTGGGCCAGGCACTGTGCCAGCACCTCAATGCCCACTCCCCTGCAACCTGCTCAGGAGCCCATGGGCTGAGATCACCAGCACTGCCCTCGCCCTCCCTCCTGCACTCCCCAAGTCGCCAGACCCAGCCTTGCAACACCTCATCATGGGGCACAGAGCAGCACCAAGAGACAGACACTCTCCTCCTCTCTCCCTCTTAAAGGGGAGAAACACGGGCTCGGGTGTTGCTTTATGCAGTTACAGACAACAGAAAACACTCAGACATGCAAGACATGCATCCTGGTCCAGTGAGAGGCTCCTCAAAGCCCAGTGGACTCCAAACATGGTTCTTTAGTGGGGAAAGGGACAGGGAAAGGGAGTAGGGATGTGGTCTGGAGCGGGGCAGCGGCGGGCGCTCACAAGCAGAGGTGTGGAGGAGAGCAGCGGCAGGTACATGTACAACTGAGAGGCTGATGTCTGACCTGTTCATATTTCTCCAGCTCTGTGTGATAGATTTGTCTGATCTGGGTCAATTTGGCTCTGTAATCTGAGTGTTCAATAGAGTTATCTGAAGACCCTCCAGAGGCTGCTGCGGCTGCAGCTGCTGCCGCCGATCCCCCACCTTTCTCCGGACCTGAGACTCCTTCTGCCAGAAGCATATTGTCTAGTCTCATTAGCTGGGGATCGGGAGGGTCTTCCTCCTGGGCTCCTCGGATGCTCAAACCTTGGGCAGAAAAGAGAGAACAAGAGAAAACACAGTCAGTATTTCTCACATCTGCCCGGCCGCTGCCCGCTCGCTGCACGCCTGAGAGGAGCCCTCCTGCCCCATGGGGCCACGGGGACCAGCCCTGCCATGGAGAGATGTACAGAGACATACATCTTCCATTTGTTTTCCAAGACATAGCTGCATCTATGCACCTTCATTCACGCACGCTCATTATCCTATACATTATATCACTTTGATGCAAGTGTGGTAAAAGTATGTGCATTATTTATTTGGAAGTAATTGATTTGCTTCTCATTTCCTTTCAAATGGATCTAAGCACCACGTTAGTCTTACAGAGACTTGGACCACTGGATTCCATCCCTCCTATGAGGTCCGAAGTGCCTGGGGAAAAAACTGTCACTCATTCCTCAGCTACAGCAGACTTCAGGCAAAAAACAGGGAGATGCTGTGGCTCCCACCGGCACAAATCCCATGGATGGAGCCACTTCCATGCATGCCATGGACTCCAGCTCCACACACATGGACCTGAAATTCCACATCAGAGGAGGGAAATAGTGGAGACAGAACTGGGATCATCACCTCGGGAATGGCCGCAGTGGGAACAGGGTGCAGAGGCTCCGGCGGCTGCTCACAAACAGGACAGACAAGAAGGGATGAAACTTCCCCATGCCATGCAGGGATTTGGCTGCTATCACCACACTGGGATACTGAGTGTGCGTTTAAAATCAACAGCTCTTCTGCACTGCATTATTGGGAACATTTTAAATCTCATTTTTGTTTCAAACGGAGACTTTCCAAAGCGACGCTCCGTCAGCAGCCTCTTCTGCATCCTATAGATCAAGGCTGACAATTTGTAAGTTTAATCAGGTCATGCAGGCACGGTGCCAAGCTGCTTCCAACGGTGCCAAAAAGAAAGTTTAAAACTAATTACAGTAGTACAAGAATCACTAGAGCCGGTGCTTCTGATTCAACGTTCCCATTAGAAGTGCACCTCAACCATGTACATCCCAACCCAATTAACCTCTTTAAATCTGTTTAGGAGCAGGTATTATATATCGAGTCTGCCCAGTGCGTGTTCCTCTCTGCTCCAAACGGGCTGCACCAGACGTGGCAGCACCATCCACAGCTGCCACACACAGCTGAGCACCAGCGATGCTGCTGCCAATGCCAGCCGGGAACAGAAGCCACTCCATACAAACAGATCCCACTCTCCATGTCCTAAACCCCACACAAAACAGGAGGTGACCTCCTGACAGGCCAACTGTCCAGAAAGCACAGCGTTAGTTTGGCTCTAAAACACACGTTTTAAACCTGTCCCTTCCATTTAAAACTCTAATTCCATATAATTCCATGGGAATAATAAAAATGTCTCATCAGCTCTTTAAATTATCTCTGTTGCCTGCTCAGAGATCCACAGATGAGCACGGTTTGACAACACCATGCATGGTCCCAGCACATCCCTGGCTGGGGACAGCCCTGGTACAGCTCTGGCCAGGAAGGGTGATGCCATGCTCAGGGTCCCCACGGCAGGAAGGGAGATGATTCCCAGCCAAGGGAATCCTGCGCCCAGCTGTGGCAGAGCCAGCATGGCTCTATTGGGAATGGTCTGTCCCTTGCTCTCTCCTTCCCCTTGGTCTCACTGCAGTGCTGCTAACACAGGGATGGTTTTTCTGTATTGCTTTGGTGAGCGGCTCCTCCTGTTTATCTTATTCCTCCTCTGCTCTGGTGTCAGTGTGTGCAACAACATTCTGGGTTTAATTCACTCCAGCTCCCATTTCCTTCTCATGAATGACTTCTGTTGTTTCTCCCTTTTGCTTCTGGACCACTTCTCAATTCATTTTTCCGGTGCTCTATTCCAGCTGGTTTTCCCCAGCTGCATTTCTGCTATGAAACTCATCCACCCTCCCTGTCTTACAGCAGCGATCCCACTCTGCTCCCCTGATGCTGAGCGATGCCAGGCCAAAATCTGCAGTAGAATAATTTGGTACAGTTGCTGTGATTTCTGCAACATTTACTCCCATGAACAGACCAAAGATTAAAGGGCTTTGTCCAAAATGACACTATCCATCCAGGCTTAAATTAATATTCAAAATCCACAACCTTCCTTGTATAAATCTGACCAAGGACAGTAAGCATTCCCCAAGGTTTAAATGCAAAAGCTGGCATCTGCACCGGAGACTGAAGGAGCTGGTGAGAGGCCCTGAAGTACAAGAGGAGAAATTCAGTGAATAAGGGCAATGATGAAGACACTAAGGGGTCTCACACACAACCCCAACGCATCTCTGGAGTT
>JASSUY010036450.1:67500-115155 GCA_032466535.1 Forpus xanthops
CCACTGCAGCCATCTTACTTCTCCATCTTACAGAATGTTCCCAGTATAAAACATGGACTGCATGTGCTATAACCAAGCAGAGGGGCTGGAATCCTCCACGTCACAATGCGTGGCTTGTCCCACATGTAGCATTAGCATGGCCTGAGTGCCACTGTTGCTGGCAGGACACATGCATGGAACAGCATGACACAAGGTTTTATTTGCATTATTATAAGGGACACAGGTTGGCTTTATGGAGTGGGCTGTGTGGCATATGGCAGATTAGGGAAGTGGGAAAGCCACCACGTGTCCCTTGTGATGCTGTTTAGCGGGTTCTGGAAGCAGCCTGATACCACTATCACTGAATCCCAGAATGGTTTGGGTTGGAAGGGGCCTTAAAGCTCATCCAGTTCCAACTCCCTGCCACAGGCAGCGACACCTTCCACCAGACCAGACTGCTCCACATCATGAGTAAAGTCCCAGGGCCTTGCAAAGCGATGCTGAAGTCAGGCTCCCAGTGATGTGGATGTGCCATGTGCCCCATGTCCCCAAAAGCAGTGGGGCTGTAGTGAGCAGGATGACACAGGCTGCTTGGCCCGGGCCTGGTGGAGCATCAGGCAAGTGAGGTCTCTGTTTGCAAAAACGCACACTTATGTAAAAATATGATCAAAGTTTTATACATGTAGAATTTCCTCACAATAAATCACATAAATGGATATCTACACTGGGTAATAAAACTGAACAGATTCTAAACTGATCAGTAAAGTTGCTCATAAATTGTTGTTTTTAGCAAGCTGTAAACAAAAGCTGTATAAATACCAAGTGAGCCTTTTAATGTAAGTAGGTGCACAGGGAAGTGCTCCAGCTGCTCTCCTTTCAGACAAAATGCACTGGCTTTGGACAATGTTGGGAACTCTTCTGTTATTGCCCAGCATAAACATTAGATCTCCTACTTGATATACTGGCAACAAAGGGAGAGGAAGGAGCAGGAATAAATGATGTCGACTTTGTTGTCTCTCATGGTGTTCTCCTCCTTACAGAGGTTTTACATGCCATTATGTACCTGCAGTTTGATGGGGCTGTGCGAGGCACATCTCAGCACTGTCTGTATTTTATTTAATTGCGTTTCAACAAAACAAAGAAAGCACATAGACATTCATGCAAACCATGCTCTAAAGGTAATGCTTATCTGGAAGGGACAGGAACTATGTGAGATTCCCAGCCCAGAAATCACAGAACACACTGCCAGTTCTCGTCTTTTCCCCCCGTTTCAGAACAGGACAGAAAGGATCATTTTAGCTCCCTGTCCGGAGGTGAAACACCCAACCAGTGAGCCCCCAGCTTGGGACCCAGAGTTTAGGTTACCAGCACTGAGGACTTGGAACCTGCCAGGGAATATAGCCCTTCCCAGAGCAGGTGCTTCAGGTGGTAAAGGCAGAGATGTCAGCTTTGATTTGAGCTAACAGAAAGGAATCTTTGGATGGAAAAGCTCCAGGACCTTTGAATTAAATGAAAGACCAGAACACTCTACAGAATGTCTGCAATAACAGTCTCTACAGAAAATTATGAGGAACTACATAAATCCACCCTCTTCCTCTTCACACAGGCTCATTAAAGCAGTACTGACTCTCTGGGCAGCTATAATTCTGCTGAGTGATACCCTGGAATCACCCTGTCAATACCCAGTGGTGTGCTGCCTCTCCAACTATCTGTGCCCCTAATATTCCTCTCTTTGATGGGATTTGCTGACCTTTAATCTGATGCTAGTTTACTCTCATCACTGAAGTGCAAGTCAGAGAGCAATAAAACGGCAACCTCACTGATTCAAAAGGGAGAGCTAAAGCGCCACTAACTGTGAATCTAACCTTTCGTAATGGCTCTCCCCTTAAAAGGGGAAACATGAAGTGCAAGGCAGCTAAAACAAACAATATTTAATGCTGACTACAAGATTTATTGCAGCCCTCTTTGCATGAGTATTAAATTGGAATTTCAGGGCTGTAAACTGAGGAAGAGGAGAGGGACAGACAGTGGAGATGGAGCCATGGTCACACATAGAACCTTCCCTACTCCGTGGGCACCAGTGGCACCAAACGGAGCAGGGCATCCACAGCCAAAATGTGCAGACAGTGATGTGGGGGACAGCCTGAGCAGAGAGACCTGACCCCAAAAGGCCAAATGGGCCCTGAGCAGAGCAGATGTGTGACAAGCATCACCTGCATTACCGATGCGAGAGAGATGCAGGCACAGGCATGCATGAGCATCCTCTGATGGGAGCCCAGCACTGGAACTGGTGCTGGATAACCTTGGGGAGCAGCTTCAGGCCCTGCAGGGCACTGCTGAAACACAGAGCTGACCAAACCTCACACCGCCCCGTGCAAAGCACCCACAGAATCATCATGGCCCTTAACCATGAGCTGGGGACACCAAAAACCAAGAGATGCTCAAGAGGTTATAGGGTGAGGCTGCCCACCCGGATGTCCCTGGGCACAGGCAGCAGGGGCAGAGGAGCGATGGGGAGCAGTTTGTCCTGATTGAACCCCCCCCAGCTGTGTGACCCCCAAAATGGGTCTCCCTGGGAGGAGGCACTGGTTAGCACATGTCTGTTGTAAGAGAGAAAGCAAGTGGAAATAAAGGCTATTCTCAAACTGCTGATGCTCTTCCCTCAAGGAGCCGTTGGGGGCTGCCGCATGGCCTCTCCTATCCCTATTCCTATCCCTGAGTATGGGGCAGCTCCAGGCCCCAGCTGAGCCAGGGTCCCCTTGTCCAGCAGCATCACTGGCACAATGATCAGCAAAGAGCTGGAAAACAGCCTGTCTGTACACGTACTGCACAACACCTCCAATGGTGTTTTATTTATTCCATAAACTGTAGGAAATCACAACGTGAGCCATATCTTCCAATGGGTCCACAGGCAGACGAACACCACGACCACCCCCTTGTCACTGCCTCCAAAGTGAGTGTTTCCATGGCCAGCACTGAGAGAGGAGTGAGACCGGTATCTCCAATGGCAATCTGGTGGAGTCTGTGCATGAAGCAAGCAAATAAAGGAGACGTATCTCTCATGTTGTATACACACAGATCAACAGAAAACACACTGAAGTCACATCACAAAGTAAAAGAGAAATTATTGCATAACAAATTTCTCTCTGGGGAAAATAAAGACTGACAGCTTCGGGTTTAACAGGTGCTGCTAGAAGATGAGGTACTTATTAATACTGCTAGGAAGGAAAAGGACGATAAAAACTATAATGTGATTAATTATTTATGTTTACAAGCATGATTTTTAAGAGGTACAGTTTGTCATGCAAATCGCTTGGTCTGGTTCCACTCCACACCCCAGAACATGCCTGAGGCTCTGCACAACATGTGCAGCCATTGCTAGGCTACTAATGGGGCAGCAGACCTATGGTCCTGGTACTGGTGTATGGTCCTATCCCTACATCTCCTCCCTGCTTCCACAGCATGGGTTTCACTGCCATTAACTAACACATTGGCAGCAGTTTCATATGGGGAAGAGACTGAAACAGGAGCTCCTCATAAGCACAAAAGCTGTGTAAGCTCATGCAGCCGTTCTTCTGGTGTGACTCCCTTTGGTGGCAAACCAAAGGCACAGCAAAGGAGGTAAGGCTCCACAGTGGTCCCTGGTCCTCCTCCAGTTCGGAAGCACTGTTGGTCCCTATGGAGATGCAGAGTGCAGTGACCAATGCTATGGCACCAGCATCACCAAAGCAGGCACAGATTTACATATAGCAATTACTGCACAAAACACCACCCAGCACTCCTGAAAGGAAAATTGAAGCGCACATTTGCAGAAACTCACAAAGACAGACTTTGTCAAACCTAAGAGGCGCTGATAAGGGGAGAGCTTTTATAAGGGATACGAAGAGATGCATCAGGCGAGAGCAAGGCTGAATACAAAACAGTATTAGTATAAAAAAGAACAAAGAAAAGGCCTGCTCCGTGTAAGAACTGGTAATACATTAAAAATTTAAAACCTGGCACGACAAATCTGGATACTCCCTGCAGAAGACAACTGATATTAATGAACAGGCCTGTGCATTCATTGTCTGCGATCCCAGAGGAAAAAAATAATGCTGGTTACACTGAATTTCTTAAAGAGAAATTCTTCTTTGTGCAAACAGCCCCTCCACCAAACCACCACACTGCTCCTGGCTAAAGACATTCACCTGCCCAAGCCCTGGGCTCACCTGAAGGGACCTCATTTCTCCATACAATCCCACAGCACAGGGCTTCATCAGAGCCCGGCTTCCCCCATCAGCATTTATTTATTCAAGGCCTTGGATCAAGCACCCCTCTCAGCCCCAGATAAAGCAGCTCCCTCAGGACAAAGAGGGGTTTGGTTCCTGTAACGTTTGGTCTGAAGGTGCTCAAGAAAGGCCAAAGGAAAGACAGTTCAGGGCTGCCTTGTGTCCATGGGCTCCTGGAACACCCAGCTTGGATTCAGGGCTTGGTGTCACCTTTGTGGCCAGGAAACCATAACTAGGTAGTTGGGAAATGCCAAACACTGCACATACTTCTCCACTAATGGACACAACATCAACAGTTATCTAGCTTGTAATAAAGAGCAGAAGAAGCACTCGGCTGGCAAGTGTAATGTGAAAGTCTCCCTAAGGAAACCTTGGTAAGGTGCGCTGTAAGACTCGGCCCCAAAGCCAGTCAGCTCCACAAGGCATGTCACGAAGGTGGAAACATAAACCAAAACAATATGTAAATTACAGGAGTGAAAACCAATGGGCTGGGGAAAGGGTTGCAGTTTGGAAGGAGGTAGCCACGGGCAGCCAGGACACCAAGCCCAGTGACACACAAGGGGCACAGCCCCTTGGCCAAGCTGGGTCACAGTGGTGATGCTGCTTCTAGACCCCTGAAGGCTGTCCCAGAGCTCCAGCTTATCCCGTTCCTCCTCAAGGCCCATATGGATCTTCAGTGGTAGCAGCTTTGGGAACACCCCATCGCTGTAATGCAGTGCAAACCCCGGGGACACCCAATGAGCACCCAAGGCTGATGGTGCCCATTGCTTTGCATGTACCTGCTGCAGAGTCCTTTCGGCCACGGGAGCAAACCAGGATGGGCCCAGGAGCAGTGCTGGGTGCTGAGGGATGGAGCAGCAGCCTGCTGTTCATTAACTCCAAATAGCATTTCCCTTCCCTGTAAGGCTTTGGTGCTGTGGAACAGCCACACACTTGAGCGCACACAGCACAAGGCTCATTGTTATTGCTGTCCCTGCTGCACTCCTTAGGTGCCTGGGTGTTTGGGTGGAAGCCTACCTGCCTGCAGCAACATGAGGTGGGAGAAGCTGGGGCTATCAGCAGTTTATACCAGGGTCACCCATGCAACATGCAATTATGCTGGGGTGAAATGTGTTACAGGGAATGCCTCAAGTTTTAAACTGTCATTAGAATATCGTGGCCTGGTTTTAACAATACAGCAGTGCTTCTAATGATCTTTAAGGTAATTCACTATTCAGACCCCAAGCAAAAGATGCAAATGTACCACTGAAAGCTCCTTATTAAATACCCACAGGCTACAGTTCTGTACAATAAGTGGTCCGGGTCTTTTTAGAACATCCTAATTAGATGAACAGAGATGCAGAAAAATGCAAAACCAGGTCATGCAGCAAAAATGCTGGGGGGGGGGGGAGAAAAAGCTGCAAAACAACCCCCCTCCAAGCTCCTCATTAAATACCCTCCCCCACACTGCATCCCTTATTAAAACTCTTGCAGTGTGATGAAGTGGTGTCCAAAGGCTTCCTGCCCACCCTCATCCCCAAAATAGAGGTGACTGTTATTGTTAAAGTTAAGTTTTCAGTTTATTGCCAGGGATATGTCTAAGTGATGATATAAATAATACTATGAATAATACATTAAGCAAAAACCCAATCTGAAATTAAATTTGCCTTGGGTTATCTCCCCTTTTTACTATATACATACAGAATTATTATGTGCTAGGGATAAAAAAAAAAAGCAAGCTAATATCAAGGTAACGCTTTTTCCCCCTTTGAAAGTAGCAAAGAAGTGCTACCCCTGCAAAGCTGCTGTCTTACACCAGAGACATCAGGGCAGAACTTCTGGACATAAGGGGATGAACTTGGAGACAGGTTTCAGGGCTGACTGGGAAGATTCTCTTTGACATGTCTCAAGCAGAGATGTTTGCTCTGGCCTGGCATGCCAAGGAACAGGCAGCATCATTTGCAGGTGTACACTGAGGTCCGTCAGACCCTCCTTCCCAGCCTCACCGGGGTAATTTACTTTCAGTGCTGGGAGCTGGTTTTACATTCATTCGATCTTTATGTCTCCCGTTTAGGTCAGATGAGGACCAGCCTTTTACTCACTGGCTGCTTAGCATTTAGCACTGACCTTGCTTTGATTTCCAAAACAGTCCCACCATGGCCAGCATTTGCAGAACAGGAATTAACCAGGCTCAAGACTGATGAAATCCAAACCATATCTGGAGACCAGACAAAGGAGAGGAGCTGGGGCAGTGAACAGAGCTGTGCTCTGAGCCCAGGCACCAAGGTCTCTGCCCCAGCCCTATGCCAAAATTGCAGCATGATTTTAGACAAACCACTTTTCCTCATGTCCCAGTTTCTTCAGGCTGTGGTACCTGGGTCACTCTACGAAATCCTGAGGAGTCCTGACTAAAAAGCACTAGGATCTAGTGCCTTAAAAAGATATTGGCACCTATTTCCAACCAATCCTACCTCTGACTACAGAGCTACAGGGCAATGGACAGGGACTGGAGATCTCCTGAACTAGTACATTCATCTGCCAGGTCCTTCAAGTGACTCCCCATGCCACCAGGGACGCGCATCCTGCTGTCAATCTGTTGCTAAAGCACTTCAAATAAGGCACTAGCGCAAATTATGGCAATTCACAGGTTGGTTTTGTCACGTGAGCATCAGTACAAAGGCAACCGAGACCAAAAAAAACTCATTTCCTGAATTCTAACAGAGAAAATTTGGGCAACCGATTACAAAGTCTGAAACTGCAGAGAGGGTGATCTGCTCTGCTCCCAGGGCAGCCAGCCACACACTGACAACTGGGTCAGCTTAGGTGGGGACATCTGCATTCACTGTATTTCCATGGGTGTAAAGTGTAAGGTCTTTAGTGCCCTCTCCCCATGCTCTGCTCTGTGGACACTGGCAGCCTTGGGAAGGAGAAGCTCTGACCCCCCTCACATCAGCTCCGCATGGCAACGGGCATTGCCTTGGCTTCCGTCTTCAATTCCTGAGCCTGGGAGTGACACTGGGAAAGAAATGGTTAATGCACTAATTACCATAATTAAGAGTTGCCAATTTAATTATAGCTGAGAATATTAATGCTGTAACATTTGTTGGAGTGCAGAAAACAAACCTTTAATGCACAGACTTTGTTCGCAAACATCTAACGGAGCCCTCCTCCACTTCGCTTGGTGCTTCAGTGCTGACACAACAGCGATAGGTTCAGATTGAAGAACTTGTCAGCAATCAGGCAGGAGGAGGCTAATTAGCTGGCAGGTTAATAAGTGTGATGGCTCTTGACAGCATTTTGTTACAGCCTCTACTGTATTTAAACAATAAATGATTATTACTTAAACACAGTGGAGACAGTCTTATTAGGAGAGCTAGACCATATATTTATTTTCATAAAAAAGAGAGTGATGACTGACTGTAAAGAAGAAAATGCAATGTTTTGGGCTGATTACAGCCTCACCTCTGAATCTCCAGGGTACTCTGCCAGAGGAGGAGAGCAATGGGTTTAGAAGTCCTCATGCCCTCCACAAGAAGGCATGAAACACTAGCACCAAAGGTCTGAAGCCCAAGTGGCTATAGAACATGAACAGTAGTGACGTGTTACCTCGCTCGCCAGCCACAATGAAGCACGCAGACCAAATTCCTTCTCATTTTCACCCTGCATTTTTAGCCTCAGGCTCTATGTGCGATTGGTGCCTCGGCTTTGCCATCCCCACAGTCCTCAGGGTTCAGTCTGGGCTCTGTATTTTACTTCCTTTGGCAAATGGGATTTGGAAACAGGTGGTGAAGAAGAGGAATAGCTCTGTGGAGAGATTAACCCATTTCTCTGTCCGGTTAAGGGGGGAAGCGGGACACCTTACAGCACTCTTGTAATCCATAAACATAATGAGAATGGGAAGTGTCTACATCTGAAGAATCCAGGAGCATGGAAAAGCAGTGCCTTTCCTGCAGAAAAGGCAGGCAGGAATGAGCCACCAGCTGGAGCATGAACTGTATTTACAGGATAGGCAATTGTAAACGTGTGTCCAGAAAAACCTCCTCTGAAGAGAATTAAATTGAATCCATGGCTGTGTAATAATAAGGGAGGGTTATTTCAATTTAATATTTAGTGCTCCCTAGGAATTTGTACATAAACATGGAAGAAACAAAAGGCCTCACCTGCTGAGACTCATACCATTCTCGAAATTATTTTTGCATACATGAAAATGATTTGTGCCCCTCAGCGCTGCTGCTGAACACGTGAATGAAAGCAGAAATGGCAGTGAACTCCTCAAATCCTGCCTAACCCTCCACACTGCATTCTACATAGTTAAGATTCAGAATCCCACCAGCTAAGTAACATGGAGCAGCAGCAAACAGCTGATACCAACAGCGCCAGGTAAATGCAGATGCTTGTGGCTCATCAGTATACAAACCGTGTTAGTCCAATGGCACCATGGGGCTAAAAGAGCAAAGGAGTGAACTGAGGCTCCAGCAAGTGTTGAGGCTCACTCACTGCAGTGCCTGGGAACACTGGGGTGGGAAGAGGCAGATTCCCTGGTGAGCCTCCCAGCTCCCACCAGCAGCACTGGAGATGCTGAGCGAGAGCCCTGGCAGCAGGAATGAAGCTTGCATCCCCAAAGCCCGGCCTCATATTCCTGGGGATAAACTCTAATTACAGAGAGGCACCTGGAATTCCAAGCCACATCCTGAGCTCCTCACGGTATAAACAGCGCCCGCAGACAGCTCGCTCTCATCATCCCGTGTGTGAGCGCTCATCCCGTATGGCCTCAGCATCGACATACAGCATAAAGTCACAACAAGCCCAAATTAAACCTGCGTTTTGTGAGCTTTGCCAACAAGGCAGGCTCCTTTTCAGACCTGAGGACCTATAGATCACACCACGGCACTAAATATTGATAGGTTTGTAAACATACAGAACTCTGAAACAAGACAAAAGTTCCCCTACAAAGCTTCCGAACACCTCGCTTGAAAGGGTCCATCCAAATTTAAATGCCTTACATTAAAATATTAACGGTGTTCGGCAGAGCAATTGCAACCCAACGCCATCCCAGGAAAAGCTGGTATCTGGCAAAGATCACCACACTCTCTAGCTCTTTAAATGAGAATATTCTTCAGCCTGAAAAATTATTTATAGAGGGTTTTTTTACTACCCTTGTATACTGCAATGTTATTTCCTTTCCCACACACTAGCAAAGTCCATTTTCACAACTGCTATAAAGCGGCATGTTCACAGCTAGTAAAACAACTCAATAAATAGCCTCACGAAGCTATAGCTGTCTCATATCCTTTCCTCAATAAAAACAGAGGTGAACTGCTTATTTTCAGCAGCACACTATAAGAAGACAGAAGCATTATGACTGCTCATACATTCTGACTATCATTTGCCACAAGCTATATCTGTCAGCATTAAATAAAGCTGCATTATAAATGTAAACAAAACACCCACATCTACAAAATGAGCTGTCCGCCATTGCTAGAGGCATGAATTGAACCCGCTTATTGACTCAGCTTGCTCTTTTTATTTATTCTCCTACAAAGACATGCATTTACTTTACCCTACAAGCATAGTGGGTTTAGGGGCGGTAACTTGTCTCCTGCACGGGCTGAAAAGGCAGGGTGGTGACAAACGCAGATCTTAATGGGAACACCATTAGGTGGGCAAACATTGAACTATTATTGAAAAACTGATTTATTTTAAAAGGTTATCCTGGACCAAAACACTACATCATAAATAATTTGCAGGATCAGTCAAGTGAATTTATACGTATGATTTTTTTTTTTTTAAGGCAAAAAAAGGTAATTCATTGCAATCAAATAATAATGCCAGTTTGAGAGGAATTACACTCAAATATCAACTGCTCAGAATTTACAGTCTGAAGAGGTTAAAAGGCGCTCAGCTCTACAGCAGCACACATCAGGCTTGCTCCCTGGCAGTACGTTATACATCTTTCCACACTTGAAGGAAGTTCTGTCCCTGTCAGGCGATATTCACCTTTGCACAAGACCGGATCAGCACTCGCAGACACCTCCAGCCTCCCAGAGGGAGCAAGCGCATCCTCTGCTGCCAGCCCTGCCTGGTCAGTGGGACCCACACGCCATGGGGAGTGCTCAGAGCACCCCCTGGGAACGCACCTCTTGGGGGGGGTGAGCAGCAGGGGCACCCCCAACCCAGAGGAGACCCCTCCTGGGCCCCAAAAACAGGCAGTGATGTAGGAGAATGGGATGGAAACCAGGCGGGATGCGGAGCTACCGTGAGATAACGTGAGCTGTATAAAAACACTGCATGTTCCCCAATTAATAATTGCAATCAATTATTTATATAGATATTCACATTCCTGCAAAGAAAGGAGAATAATTATAAATAATGCATTGGATAGGAGGGAATGAATTCTTCTTTCTTACAATGTGCAATATAAGAAAGAGTGGGTTTGCCAGATTGATAAACAAATAATGTGGGCCCATTTCTCAAGCTGGACCGCATGGTATACAAACTCTGGACTAGATCTGCAGCGCTGGAGCCATAACTTCCCTGTAACACAGGTAGCCTTTAAAGAGATTTCCATAATATTCCTACAATCTGGCTCTTCTCCCTCACACCACAGAGCAGATTTTAACTGTATCTCTCAGGAGCCCACGGATGCAAGGTACATAACTGCTCCTTCCTTGCTCTCCAGAACCCAGCAGAGAAATCCAAAGGCAACTTCAGAACAGAAAGGGAGAGTGAAAGCCTAAGCCAAGCAATTGGATGATGTTGGCACAAGTCCCCTCATTACATGGGGGCATCCCTCATGAATGGACAGGAACAAGTGTTCCACTGTTTCACATCATCCATTCTTCCAGAGGTAGATATTAATTATTCCTGCTTCTCCATTTTAAGATAAGCTTGTTAACAAGAAATTATAGGGTAGCTCAGAGCGGCTATCCATTGGGTTGCCTGCATCAGAGTTTATGATGTTTACAGAGAAGAAGAAAATCAGTGTAAGGAGTAGCAGAGAGTAATTAATGTATTGCACTGTGGAATTTCCACTTCCTACCTCCATTTAAATGAAATAAAGCTTGGCAGTGCCAGAGTAAATCAAGGGGCAGCCACCAGGGAGAGAGGATCGGCAAAGGCATTAGAGCCAGATCCAAACCTGTGCTTCACCCAAGCTCCTACTATTATTACTTGTGCAAAGCAAATATTCAGCCTCCAACCCTAAATCATTTCAATTCCTATTTCCAAGTATAATTTAATCTTTTTCAGCGACACTTGATGCTTACTTCATCACAGCATAATGACAGATTAAAAAGTTGTTGAATTAAATATTAAAGAGGACTTCAGGCAGTTCTGCATTTTTAAGGAATAACACAGATTGGAGATGAAATGAGAAGCCCAAATGCATATTTTATTCCAAAAGGAAAGAATACATATATTTTTCCTCCAGGCCACCTACTTTGTAATAAAACATAGGGCAGGTTTTTATTTAGTGGATAAAAGCATGATATAGTATTATAGGAATCACATCACTGTAAAATGGTACCATGCAATGGTGTCAAAGCTAATGACACCATACGATCAAACACAGTCCTTTGTTAAATATATATGTGTATCTGTACTGCGCATCTGTACTGTATATAACTCTATACAGTCATTTACTATATTTTCATTAGACTACTTAAGCGCAATTTATTGACTCTTGGATGTGAAAGGTGTGATGACACCTTCTGCATGACACCGAAGCGTAGCATGCAAAACATAATTTTATTGAAATGCTATTGAAATATAAATCATTCCAGGGAAAACTATGTCAGCACATGAATAAAAAAGTCACCTTAAATTTAAACTGCAACTTAAAGTGTCTGAAAGTCTTGGAGATAAATAGAGATGACAACAAGTTTTGAACTTTATAAGAAACATCCACAAGGATGAAAAGAAGGCTCAAACTATTGTAACATAATATAGTATTAGGAGGTTACTCTTTATGTATAGAAGTATCAAGGAGCACATCAGTAATTTTTTACATATGTATTAATATTTCTCCTTAGTGACCACATGTGACACCTTCCATATCTGTATCTCTGTAAGTATACAGACTTTTCTTTCATTCTGTAATGTACATGATGCACACGGATGGCAGAAGAATCTGGAGAAGTCTTTGACTGCTGTAAAGTGAATACAGAGAAATCAGACGTGTCATCTGGATTCGGTACAGGGAAGACACCACTGTCAGCATAGCTCTGATACAACAGTGGTTTGTACCTAGAAACACCCATGAGGGCGGGAGGGAGAAAAGGATGCAAAGTGCAGCAGCAGAGCAGGCTGGCCCTGATTTAAACATCCATGTGCTGATGCTCATAGCTGATTATTGTGGCTGTGCTTTAATACATGCTATCCAGGTTGTAGAAAGCACTCTGGCTTTCCACTCTCATATTTTCATATGAAGTTTACTCAGTACAGTACCCAGTTGACATTTCCACATACAGTTTTACACCATTATTTGTGGTATTAGCCAAAGGAGTCTCTAGTATTCCAGCGTGGATTTGGGATGTGGGCTGGCCATGGGGAAGCTCTACTGCGTAACCCCACCATCGCCAACCCCCATTCTTGGCAGTGGTGAGGGTGAAATTCCTAAGGTGAAATGAGCCATTTTCAACCATTTGTCCTGGCAAAAAGAGGAACATTGTGCTACAGAACTGAAGGCTTGAGGGCTGGAAACACATGAAAAATCACCGGAAAACAAACAAACTAAAAGACTCCTGCTCTTCCCTGGCAGAGTTGGACCTGGTAGCCCCACTGAGGCTGCCCATGCAAGCCCCACCATGATGCCCATGCAACCCACCTCCTGCACGCCCCATCCCTGCATCCCTGTCACCCCCTCTGGTCCTCACCAACCACGGCAGGACCCGTCCCTCAGCCACGGTGGCCATGGGAAGGTGCTCGGTAGTGGCACAGACCTACATTTGTAGGGCACAAGAGGGGTGTGAGGGGATCAGAGCAGCCCAGGACATCTCACCACAGCCTACCCATAGGCTTGCCAACTTCAGGGCTGGTATGCACTTCCCGATTAGTGGGATATTATTAATTATTATTGCCGTTATTAATACCAAAGGGATCTTGGCTGTCTTTTTGTCAGCGCAACCACTCTGCCTTTAAGTCATTAAGCCGCAGAACAATAACAGCGGGTGAGCCGACAAGAGAAATGCCATTGTTCCCTCTCCCCAGCCTGAGCCGCTCGTCCTGCTCCCATGTAAATGAACTTAATGCTCTTCATTCAGGAGCACTCGGAGGGTTCTCATTTACTGCCTCTCTCTCTGTGACAGCATTTTCTCACCAGCCCTGACTGCATAATTAATGCAAATGCAGCCTTAGTGTCATGAGCTGGGCTCCTTTGGTTTACTTTGGTACGACACTTACAGAGGAATATTAACTAGAGAAAGCAGCATCACAACAGGGGTGGAAAATCAGCCTGTCAGGGACTCATTCCAAATGCCACAGAAAGGAGAGCGCCTTCAAGACTGTTTCATCAAGGTGATTGAGAACAAAAACTACTGAGGAAAATTCGAGCTTACATTTATGAGCTTCTCCACATACATTATTTATATCACCAGAACCTATAGGAACGTTATTTCCAAGCACAGATTCATACAAGGACACTGTCTGGGATGAGAACTGGAATTAAATGTACACACATGGTAGTGATCACAGGTAACCACGAGCACGGCCCAGGACACCCTTTGTGTGTGTATTTGCCAGCTCATGGGAAGTTCATAGGCATTAGGATTTATCCTAGCACAACTCCACACATGCTCGCTCCTCAAAAAGGTCAGTGAGCCGCATACCCGATACAGCCCTTTGCAGGGATAATCCTGCATTTTAATCCTGCCTGTTCCAATCAAAATTGGCTCCGTTGGGTGGGTTTGCTCCTTTCCCAGTAAATCAGACAGCAGCTCTGTGCTAAATACATGAGAATTAAAGCAGGAGGGCGGGATTCAGCTAGATTAGCAGTACTTTGTACCAAACACCGCAAGGAGAGCGTGCCTTTCTTCCACACTGGAAATGTTTATTCAGATTAATTCTGCCTACATTTTACCACCAGATAGAGCTCTGCCTTGTGTTTCTGAGCTGTAACAAGAGTAAATTTGCAAGCACTGTATGTTTATTTTGCTTTGCTGTTTATTCTTTAGTTACACTCCAAGACACCTCTTTGTACGCTCACGGTTTTGTTTTGTCGTGGGGTTTTTTTCCCCTCAGAATTTGGGTTTTTTTGCATAATCTTCCTTGCCTCGTGCTTCCAGGCACACCAGCATGGGTCAGATCTGCTGAGAATGCTGCTCCTTAGAACATTGTGTTCAGCTCATGCTATGGCTCACAAAAACGTGTGTCAGATGCCCCTCTCCTTCCCCTATCAGTGCTGATTTAAAAACCATGACAATTTTAGCAGCAATAAATATGGACCCTGTTTATCTGTTCTCCTCTATTGGAGACTCTGGGTCACCTTTTCAACCGCTCCAATTCGTCTGTAAAGACAAGAAGCCAAGATCTGCTGGTGATCCCAAAAACCCCCATCCAACACAGCGAAACCTGTTACTGAATGCTGAAAACTGGTGACACCCTGATGCTGAGCAAGAGTGGGGTGGTTCTTCACTCGTTTACTTCCCAGGGAAGAGGCAAATCAAGGCTCTGACAGAGGACACACGACTGACCTGTGGGCAGCTGAAGTGAGGGTGAACTCATTTTGCCACCTGTGTGCCTTTGGATGGCACACAGCACAGTCTCCATCCAGGATCAGGGCCCGAAATGAGTGCAGTCACCCCAAAGGAGCCTCAAGAAGGAGATTTGTGCCAAAGGAAGCTCTGAGCTCCAGGAACTGATGTCACGGCTGGAGGGTGAGCACTGTGACTGCAGTCCTGGGGTCCAGGCTGCACGCAGTGTCACCCACCTCCAGACACAGCCTTTGCTCTTCAGAAAGCGGCGCAGCTGATAACGTTCAGAGCTCGAGTGCAAAGGTTTCCTTCTTCTCTTTTTACAATCCCTCAAAGCCAAAAGCGTTCTGCTTCAACTTTTACTTGCTCTGCTCCCATTAATGCAATTAACAAACGCAGCCGTGCTCTGTGTGCCTGGGTCCTGTCCCCCTAGCCACGCTGGACACCCCGATCACAGCAGGGCTGTGAGAGGAACCCAGTATCCTCAATGGGCCACGGGACAGTCTTAGACCTCCCTGCTACCACCCAGCCAGGGGCCTCATCAGTTTAATTGAATATACAATAACTGAAAATAATACCTTTATCCTTCCTAATATACCGCACAACTGAATGGATCAAAATGAACATGCCAGTCAAACGGTTTACTTTAGATGGGAAACAGCCCCACAGACCATTATTACAAATTAAAGGTATTATATTGAAGTCATTTTTAATCCCTTATAAATGAATAACCCTTCTACCAACATTAAATCATTTTCTTCTGCAGAAGTAACATTTCCTCTCCGTGGCACAGGATATATTCCCCTGCAGATCGGGGAGCAATCCTTCCGTTAGAGCTGGTGGCTGCTGATTACACTGCACCAGGACTCATAAAATTCCCTCAGAACTCACACTTGTGTCTTCCCAGGGCAGAGCTGCCTTATCTCATCCATAAGCAATAATGCCACTTTATTTTCAGTAATCAGCACGCAGATGATTATTTAGACGCAGCCTCATAATCCTCCTCGCACCAGCTACAGGAGAGCTTGGTTTGAAACCTGCAGCGGAGAAATTCCACCTCCTGCAAACGTGCAACGTGGGAGCTCAGCCCCTCTCTGTGCTGTGGTTGCCCGCGCTTGCTCCTATTTGCTAAGCTAGACAAAAAGTAGAACAGGAATGTGGGGAAAAAAGAGTGAGTTCAGGTAACTTTGAGCATCAACCGTACAATGTCCATTTCGGCACGGCTCTAATAGGGCATCAATATTGTCATTTTAAACTCGGGATCAGTACACAAATGTGCTATAAATGGGAAAATCCCTTGTGATACGAGTGTGAAACATGCAGCTCATTGATTTTATTCTTGATGGTCTGCTATTAAACTAGCGAACATGCTGACCTTGTGTGCAAAGGCAGGATAGTGTGCATGCAACATAAAGTTGAAAAACAGCTTTAAAATGACTGTTTAAAACTGGGGACTGCAAACCTTAAAATATAGACAAGCATTCCATAGTTTATTTTAAATTGGCAACCACAATTTAACAAGCTATTCTAACAAAGGATTAGCATAGCATGTGCTTTTCTTTAGCCATCAATTATGACACAGGGTAATGCAGGGCACAACTTAAGTGTCAAATTACAATATGCTGTACAAAACCACTTTACAACACTGCCTTCTGTTTGCTTAGCAATTACAACAGTGTGCGCTGCTTTGCGTGGCAAGCCGTGGTCAGAACACTTCCTGAGCATTATTCTGTGTGTGCATGTAGAGATCACAAACCCTTGGCTGCTTCTTTACCATGTTCCCACCATTTAGATGAAGGAAAACAATACGCTGGTATTTGCTTTTATCCTCTGATTTCAGATAAAAACACAAGTGCGTTATCTTCGTTGCAGATCCCATTGGAGAAACGTTTTTGATTTTAAAAGGAAAAGGACTAAATACTGAGTATTTCCATAGGATGAAAACAGCAGTTTCCATCTAGCTCCATGACAGTTTCAGATGCTTGATCTGTCATTAGGCATAAAATTAACAGTTTTATCAATTTCAAATGGGGGATGACTGCATGCGGGTCCTGAGAGATGCAAACCACACAATGCTAAGGAGATGTGTGGATAATTCAGCAGGATTTAAAATCTTCCCCTCACATCAATCAGTCCTACTTACAAACGCCTGCCTCGTGGATTGAAAAAATAGTAAAAATTATATGTATTTTAAATAAGAAAGTTTTTATTATCCTCATCACGTGAACAAAGATTGTATTCCATGGGAAGAGGGAGGGGGAGCCTCCTGTTTTAGCTATTTTTTCTCTTCTGCTGTCCTTTCTCCTGCATTTGCCTAAAGGCCCTCAGTAAATTACACTCCAAGTAAATGACTGTAATTTACCCGTTGAATTCCCCTGTTCAGGAAAAGCACACACCACACATTCCACCATTTCTACGGCTCAAATTTACCATTCTCGATGTCAAGAACAATCCACGGGCAGTAATTTGAAACTGTTTGAGCCTTCAAATAAGGGAAATTAGAAATGTTTTGAGAGCTAAGATTTCCAGTGAGGAGATAAAACCTGATAAAATCTGTAACAGTTCAATTCCTTCTCCTTTATATTCATAAACAGGGCATTAAATGCATTGCTCAGCCAGAACCCTGATACCAGCTCCACTCGGCCGATACCACACAGGAAGCAGCATGAGGAATAAAAGGAAAGCATTTTTAATGAGGTGAAAGATTTTAAAGGCCTAACGGCAGAAGTAAGTGCAAGCAACAGCAAAGGAGAGAAGCGGCACGTAGGACCCCCCTTAAACCAGCAGCCAAACTCCCCATCACCTCCACCAGGCTGGAATTTGCCCTGAATTCCCGTCCAGGCTTCCATTCAGCTGTTTGTTATTACCTCAAGCCTGACAGCATCACTGAGGCTGTACAGCTGCAAATCTCGAAATGAAAATATTCCTTAAACCAGGATTTTAATTAACGTCGAGAGCGATTAAAGCTGAGAAATCCATACGTGTCCGTGATGAATTCTCCTACGTGGCAGTGGGGAATGTTCTGGGCCCGGTGACGGATACTGCACAAGCAGACACCACCACCTCCCCTCGCCTCGCCACGTACAACACCCCACCGTCAGCACACTCAATAACCACAACTGCCTATTTCGCTCTGTCTAAAGGCAGGTTTTCATATGGTAAAACCCTTATAAATCCTCATTATCCTAAATAAAATTACAGCACTTTAAACATTTCCAGGGAGAACATTCTCTCTTCTAAACAACTACCTTAGCGAGTAATAGGAAGCAATATGGTTGCACTTGTGTCACAGTTGGAAGTCTTTTTAAACTGTCGCCCTGCTAGCAAACCAATTCTACATATTAAAATGAATGGATTGCTTATTTCAAGGGGAAAAATCATTTATAAAATCAAGACCATTATTAAGATACTGTGACTTATTTCCACTGTGGAGTGCACGAGAAACAGATAAATGCAGCAACCTATGCACACCGAAATGTCTTTTTTGATGCCACAATTTCCTCTTCCAAATGAGTCATCCATGCGTACAAGTAAATTAAAAATTGATCTAGATTCCACATGCAAGGAGTTGAGGTTTTTACACGTTTCCACATTACAAACAAGTACAGATCTCACCAACATCTGGCTACAGGCTTTTATTTCCACAACGTAAGAGATCTCCCTCCTGCCTTCCCTGCTCGACCCTCACACTGCACGAGCCACCCAAAGGCATACATACAGTATTTAGGCTGCGTTGCTATAAACGTACCTGACCTGCAGCAGATTATTGCACGGTTTTAGGGTGCAATTGGCTGACCTCCTCATCAGTTGTCGTCTTAGTCTGAAATAATACCCCGGCCTGACTGTATCACCTCTTTATTCAGGACCTTTAACAGATTAGTTGTTTGGATTAAATCTAATCAGAGGTTCGGTTAACACACCACAGCAGGTTTGGGAGCGTGCACCTTGTAGTCGCTGAGTAAATTACAGGAACCCTATAATTTGATGGGAACATGTGGGCATTTTTCCACAAGCTCATAAATTACTGATTGCTTTTTGTAGGTTTCATTGATACTAATGTGTGCTTCCCTCCATGCCTCTGCCCCAGATTGGCGCTGGCACAAACATCGCCACTTGGAAACCTAGTAAATTGCTGAAACATGTTTAATCATGAGGTTGAGAAACTTTGCACATTAATGATGGGGAAGGAAGGCTGCTGCTCTTGAGCTGCAGAACAGCCTCGCTGTGGGTTGCCCAGGGCGAAAGGCTTCCAGCACGGATCTGCTTTCAAGTACAATGGCGCAGCTCGGGATTAGCAGAGGGGATCTGCTCTGCCTGCAAACTCTGCCCTGCCAGTGCTTCTGTTTTTCTCCCTCTTGGTCCCACTCCCCAAAGCAGACAGCAGCCTGTGCACACACTGCACCTTGGGCAAACCTCGTTTTAATGGGAAAGGCAGCTAATAATAAAGCAATTAGCTGCTGCACTAAGAAACTGCCAGTTTTGCCGCTGTCTCTTTTTTAATCATTGGAAATTTCTCTGTTAATTTCCAGCCATTTGTAGCATCCGGTTTCATAATTGCAAACCTGGATGAATTGTTTCTAGAAGTTGAACCATGGCTGATGCCAGCAGAACTATGAACACATAAAAGCTTCAGCTTCTAATGTCACTATCAAGCCAAAAACAATTACACCCATTTGAATTATGGCAACCAATAAACTTAGATAATCACCATATGCAACATAACATTTTGGCACTTGAACTAAAAACTCTTGTAGACAACTATAGATTGCTGCTAATGTTGAGCGTCCTTGTCCTACCCAAGGCTGCCAATAGAAATGCCAAAGCTGCTGAATGCTGCTCATCCTTGTAATGTTGTCAGTGAATGGCACATTCACACAGCCCCCAATCCTCTCTTCCCAGGCATGGTCTTCTCCAGCTGCAGCTTAATTTCCTGTGACTTGCCTAATTACTGTAATTAAGGATTAATTGCCATTAATTATTCACACATAAGCTCATCGCAAATCATGGGGTAAATGTCTTATGAAAGCTGCCATACAAGCCATGTATAAACACACTGGGATGCTCCAGGCAGGAGAATCTATCACTCAGCCCTGAAGCAAATCTCTGTGCTTCTCTTACAAAAACAGCTATAACTCTCAGAAACTTGACAGTCTTTCCAGGTAAGCATTAGGTTACAAAGCATGTTTTCCTGTGGAAGCCACAACGGTTTTATTAGTACTATAAATGCTGTTTTATCTTTCCAACTGCTATTTTTATGTTTCCATTTTTATTCTACGGTGCTCAGTTTAGGACAAGCATTTGCTTGGAGGAGGAATGTTTGCAGTTGCTGCTCCCCCACCTCGTGCAGCACCATGTGATGGGAGCAGCATGCCAACAACAAACCCCATCTCTGCATCGGCTGCCGGACTGGGATGGGAGCCCCGCGTGTTCCCATGTTCCCACCTAAGGGAACTGGTGTTTGCATGCTGGGAGCACTCAGATGGTCTCCAAGGGGGCACAGCATCCTGCAAGTCAAGGCCCGGAAGGAACACCGAGCCCAGTAAAAACGATGGATGTGACAGAACCAATCCAGGAGCTCAGCACTACACCAAGCTGGCTTGATGGTTCCTTTGCTTTTAAAGCAAGCAAAAGGAAGAGGCAGGTTTCTTTGTTAGTGAACCAACAGTGTGGGATGTTAGGAGCGTGGGCGCATGGTGCTGGCTGATCAGCTCCAAAACCAGCACTTTCCTTCCCAAATCTCAGCGTTACCGGCAATCTCTCCCAGTTCCATCAACACCAGGTTTAAAACTGTAAGGATCTGATTTAACAGAATGAACTGCAGTGTGTGGTGTGCTGTGCAAAGAGTCAAGGAGATCCTCTATCAACGCTATGCATTATCACCGAAACACTGCCCCAGGAAATTTAAGTATAAGCAGGCAGAATGTTGTTCTAATTGTTATGTTAGTACCTTCTGCAGCAAATTAATGCATGAAACATTTTCATTTCGGTACATAAGTTTGTGTGTGTCTGAGTTAAACATTTATGTTAATGGACCTTCTGGCAGATCTGTAATGTTTCAAATACTCTTGTAGAACAGCTTTTTCTAAATACATCATTTAGCAGTTTTTTTTTCTCATTCCCTACCTGATCTGGGGGCATGCAGGAAGAGAAACTATTTCACAGTTTTAAAAACCTCCTGCTTGAGTAACGACAAAACTCAGCTGCGTTCAGGCAAGGTAGCAATTAAGCCTGCACTGCCACTAGCAACATAGCCTGCATCACCAAAAGAACTTAAATAAAAGGCGCACTAACAGCCAGCATATGCTGCCATCAGAACACCCAGCCCCAGCGTGCTGCACTCCCAGCCACACAGTCCCCATCCCCATGGACCACACCAGCCCCGAGCATCCTTATGGGCTGCAGTGCCTCGGTGCCTGGTCGTGTGCATGGAGGACCTCGGCCTGGGGCTGCCCTTTCCCTACAGCTCCTGGATGCTGCTCACCATGCCGGCTGCCCTAGAAACCCTCCGGTGATCTCCATCCAATAACTGACAGGAGGCATTGGGATGGCTGCCAAGATACTGGAGCGTGCCAGGATGCAGCGCTGCAGGGCTTGGAGCAGGGAAGGTGCCCTTCGCCCCTCCGGGTGCCCATTGGGCTGGTGGGGGCATGTGCCAGGATGTGGTACAGGTCTGTGTGTAGTGCTATGGAGGGGTGAGGCTGGCCTCAAACTCTCCCCCAGCCCATACCTGGACCTCTCAAAAGCACAAGCAGGAACTGGGCCATCACTGATGCCTGGGGCTGCCTGGGGCCCTGGCCTAGCCATTGCTAGTTCACCCTAAATTGGTATTTCCCCATCTCTGGCCACTTTGGTGCTCAGGCAACTGCCAAGCTCTGCCATGTCACTCTCCACATACGGACTCCCAGCTCCCTTGAACTGAGTAATTAGCGTTTATGTGTTAATTGGAGTAAATACAAAGACAGGAGTCACAGGCATACATTTCCAAGTGCATCTGTGGAAGATGCCTCAGCAGACCGTGCTTGGCCAGCGCTGTTGCCAGCATGGCTGTGCACCATCGCTTGGGGGGACAGGGGCTGGTGTGGTCTCCTGACCACCATTCCCACATGGCTGGGCATTGTGGGCTGGGATGGAGAAGGCTTTCTCAGAGGTGGATGCCCGGGGCTGAGCCAAAGCCCAAGAGCAGAGCCTGCTCAGCCGTGAATTAATGTTGCTGCAAGTACCTGGAATGAGACCAGGTTTCACAGCCACAGCAGGTCCCAGGGAAGGGGCATACGAGGAAGGGTCACTGCATAAGCCCAAATGTGGGATGGAAGCTGGGGTGAGCTGGAGCCATCCCTGAAGCCTTCCCAGATCCATGGGGTCTGGGGGCTGATCCCGGTGTGCGCAGAGCCAGAGGAGGACACTTCTGCAGTGCCAGCTGCTACGCGGAGGGCAGCCAGATCCGAGGCGTGAATCCTCCTCCCAGCTCACATCCCACTGTCTCCCTGCAAGCAGCACCGGTAAAGAATGGAACTTCTCCGACAGAAGCACTGTTATTCCTGAAATACGTGACTAAATATTACACAGTAAAAGCGTTTTCCCTCTTGAATTAATTACATTTCACTTCCCCCCATTCATACGTAAAGGCTTTCATTGTCCAGTGAAGGAGACCCTGCTCTCCTGAGCACATATCAAATTCAGCAAGCCTCATTTATCCTGAAATTTATAATTCAACAGATGCTTTTGTTAATGCTTCTTGATAACGTTGCAGCAGAAATACAAGTCTTAATTCCAGGGCATGGGAGGCTGAATGCAAATGTAAGGATTCCTGTTCTTGCTTTTAATCCTGCTTTTAACTATTACACTCTGCGTGGTTTCTGGATCAGTTTAAACTTTCCTGTAAACTTTTCTAATAAACAGTCCTGCTCCATAATTTGATGTTTTTAAATGAAAGCATCCAAGCTAATCTATACAAATTAACAGATGTCCTCCTGAAACAGTTAGAAACAAAGAAATGCAGATGCGAACATCATCAGCATCCAAATGAGCTTATTGTAGGACCCTTTAAGGCACATCTGAGCATAGCTCCAGCCTGTAGTCTACCTTTCAACTTGCAAATGACAGTGTCACCAAACACTGTCCTTCCATCAATCAAGCTGGGTCATGAATATACAAAAGGCAGCAGAGAAGCTGGCTACCTCCTGCAGTTCAACTTGGCCTAATTATCTGGGCCTTTCTTTTTGTTCCCGTCTGAAGGGTATACACCCAGTCAGCTGCTGGGCAGCCCCAGGCCTCATCACGGGAGGTTACGCACACTGACCCTCCTGCGGACAGCCACTGCAAGCGAAATGTGAGCACCAAATGTCATCTTTCTTATTCATCATTATAAAACTTCCCTCCCCTTTCCAAATACCAATCTGCTGCCATTTTCAGGCCCTCCCCCGCACCCCTCCAAGCTGTCATTTCGCAGCGCTGGCTGCCAGTCGAGTGAATTAGCATCCTAACTGATGTGCTGTTATTCTCCCGTGCATCCCTCGAACCCGTTAACTAATGACCTCCCCCTAGAAAATCCAGCCGGGCGGCAGAGCCTCCTTCCTTTGCGGGTCACACAGCTCCGGATGGCTCCTTCCACAGCGCAGGAAATGCCACCCCAACGGCTGCCCGGAGGAAAAGGCCTTTTCCCGGGAAGAGCGGTTGTTCGTGTCTCATCCAGAGCAAATCGGTGCTAACGCCTTGATGTCATGTGCCACCGGCAGAGACAGGAGCACGAGTGCTCCCAGGCCACCGAGTCCTCAGAAATGTCACTGCAGTGCCCGTGCCAGCACTGGGACCTTTTTTCCTGACGCAAGGACCTGCTCACAGCCATGTGCAGCACCGGCCAGAGGTTCTCCTCCGTGAGGGAACAAAAGCACAGTGATGATGCTGCCCTGCATCCCTCCCAGGCCGGGTGGATGGAGACCTCGAGAGCAGCCCAGGCACAGCAGTGCACAGCCCCACCTTTGAGCATGGAACCCTGGTTGCGACTTGGAGGCTGCAGCAAGCAGGAGCAGATGGTGCCCCGGACCCTGGGATGCTGTGGGAGGTGCCAAGGCACCACAGTGGGATGAGGGGGATGCTGCGGGCTCTGCAAAGCTCTGCCTTGCAAATGCCACTCCTGAGCTCTGGGAAAGATCAGTGCATAAAGGGGCTGACAAGAAAGCTGGAGAGGGACTTCTTACAAGGGCAGGTAGTGACAGGACAAGGAGAATGGCTTTGAACTGAAAGAGGAGAGACTGAGCTGAGCTCTTAGGCAGAAGCTCTTCCCTGTGAGGGTGCTGAGGCGCTGGCACAGGGTGCCCAGAGAAGCTGTGGCTGCCCCATCCCTGCAGTGCTCAAGGACAGGTTGGACACAGGGCTTGGAGCAAGCTGCTCTAGTGGAAGGTGTCCCTGCCTGTGGCAGGGGTTGGAACTGGAGCAGCTTTAAGGTCCCTTCCAACCCAAACCGTTCTAGGATGACTACAATGATTAAATAGACCATGCCCAAGATCCAGGGCTTTGTCTTTGAACGCTTCAGCTTTGTAACACCTTTGACTCTTCAGTGATTTACTCCATCACTTACGCTTTTTCCAGGTACAATCAAACAAGCAAAAGCCTCTTGCCTGCCCCTGCTTATAAAGCCAGGGCTGGTGAGCAGTCCCCAGCTACGGGCATCATCCCCATTGATGAGGGGTGAGACTGACCCTTGGGCAGGAGCATCCACAGGCGCCGCAGTCAGAAGAGGCATTTGCCCTGGTTGAGATGTGGGGGTTGCTGTAACACAGAGGGGGACTGTCCCCAGAGAGGCAGACAAGGAGGGGCAGGGTCTCCAGAAGCAAAGGGTCAGATCAGCATTCCATGCCTGCTCCCGGCGCTCCACCGTGCGGGAAAACATCCCACCCCTGTGTCCCAGCAAGACCTCCATCCCTGCACTGGGAAGGGGCTTCCTGATGTAAAAAGACTTTCAAAACTGAAAGGCAATTCATGTAAGTGAAATACTTCAAGGCGTGAAATTCCCTGTAGGACCCCAGAAATCGAGAAACACGGAGCGGGGAAGAAACCTTCAAATCCCTCTTTTGGAATTGAAATCACTTTATAGACTACCAGAGCTCAAATAGATGTGGGAGGAATTTTAATGAGCGCAGGTATTTCCTGCCTATAAATGATTGTCACTTGCTGAGAGGATGGATCTTGGGGGTGGGAACACCAGGGTCAGCTCAGCAAAGCCCTCTCGCCCTCCTTCCAGCTGCGGGGCCCCCAACCTTGGCCAACCCCAGGCAGCCCTGCTGCGCTCCAGGCACGGATAACGGGAGCCCCACAGCAGCCATCGGGATCATCCCTCGCTATGAGCACATGCAAACACCTGCAAAAGCGTCTTGGCCACAGATGTGAGCGCTGTGACCTTGTGCCATCTCCCCCTCTGTCCAAGCAGGAGCATTCCACCGATCCCTCTTAGAGCAGCTGGGAGTTAGGGAAAAGTTAATCCTGGAAATGACCTAGAGAAGGAAACTGTACTACGGATAATTTATTGCATGGGAAAGAAAGCAAAAATAGTATCTGCATCCCTAATTTCTTTTTCCTTTCAAAGCCTGCTATCTGATCTTGCGAACTGTGTTATATATGTTTACATTTCTATAAAAGCAAATGCTCCTCGGAGGAGCAGCTTAGGTAATTCACATTTGCATCATGTGTAGCTATGATAAATAATAAATATGTAGCTGATAAATGGTACTGTGCAACTGGAAGACCTATTTTTTATTGAATGGCTGACTAAATACTCATGTAAAAGTCATAACTTGATGCTTCTTTTACCCTGGGGCTGCAGTAATTTATTATCGTAATTTATACACGCTGCCTCGGTGAGGGGACAGTTTCAGACCAGCCCAGGGACCATCCTATCCCATCAGCTTCTCCCTTTGGATGCATGACAGGGGTGTACCATGGGACATGTGACGAGCAGAGAGGTGCAATGGGTCAAACCCTGGTGTTTGGGGTGAAATGGTGCCGTGAGAGCAGGGGAGAGGGGAGCACAGTCACCCCTGGCACTACCGAGGGCTGCAGCACATGGCATGTGGTCAGGGAGAGCAAAGGGCCCATCCTCCCCAGGACCCTGGGGATGATGCTCTGGAGGGGACAGTGCTGCTTGGGCACCAATGAGTCCATATGATGCACATGCTTCAGAGCCACACGTGCACTGGCACCCATGTACATGGGCACCCACATGCACACTCACCCACACATCACAGCACATGCTCTCCCATGAACCCATGTGGAAGCAGGAGCCTGCCCTCACCTCTGCCCACATCCCATTCCTGCTGGGTCACAAATCCCCATCCCAGGGCTGGACCCCTCTCCTAGGGATGTGATTTTAACCCCGCTCAGATCAGGAAATCTCTGCCTTGCCCACCCCACACCTGACTTCATGAAATGGCTCTGGCAAGTGCACCGATAGCCTAAAACCTGCAGCTCAGGCAGGAAAACTGCGCTTCATAAAGCAAAGACCTGCTGCCCAGCCTGCGAGACAGGGACCATAAATCCTGCCACGTACAGCGGCTGAAGCTTCCCTTTAAAAAAGGTCCAGAGGAAAAACCCATCCTCCCAAAACACGAGTGGGTCCCATCCCTGCCAGCGACCCCTAGGATTAATTGGAGAAGGAACTTAAGAAATATATCCCAGGCAATACTCTGCCTTTGATAATTTAGAGGCAGCCATGATAACCACTATTTGTACATGACAGTCATATGAAATAATAAACCTTGCTAGCTATAAACATTACCAAATTCTGACACTATTGATTTATTATGTCTAACAGTGACATCAAACCGAACAACTGACAGAAACAATGTTACAGCTTTAAGAGCAGTTTGTCAACGATTAATTCTGCCAAACGGGGTTTAGTTTTATGCTGGGACTGCTTGTCTAGCAGTTGTCAATCCAAGCAAAAATTACTACTGCCACACGTCTGCTCACGCCAGCCCGAGGCGCCGCTCCGCTAGCCCTCATTACCCCTATCACTGCAAATACAGATGCAAGGCCAGTCCCTATTTAATATGCGTGTTAATTATGCAAATTATTAATTGGGCTGGTGCTCGAGGACTTGTGTTTATGCCCAGATTAGAGTCAATAACTGTATCACACAGCATTTTAAGCCTGACCTGTGACAGAAATAAAGCTGTGCTGAAAGCGGTGTTTTCTCTGCGCTGCGGCTCCTCGCCATGCTGGCTGAGGTGGCTCCATGCACCAGGATAAATCCCATGGGATGTGCGAGCAGGGTGGCTCCATGTGCTCCTTTGCTCCCAATCGCACCCTCGCCGGCATTCCCTGCTTTCTCCAGGTGTTTTTACAGCCATTTTCTCCTCCAGCAGGAATGTGGGGTTGTCCTATTCATATTACGCTGCCAGTAAAACGCGTACGACGTGATATTATACATTGTAAATTCCTTTGATTTCTTCCTAAACCAAATACATTTAAAGGCCCAAAGATCGAGGGCAGAGCTATGAGGCTTTTCCAATTAAAATTTACAGCAGACGACATTGTAAATTTTATACAGTTGTAATGCTTGCTGCAGTTGTGCTGAAATGGGAACTATTGATCAGCCTGATTTCCCAGGATACACGAGGGGAAAACAAGGTATTGCACTAGCAGAAACAAAACTTTCATTTGTAAAGCCTTCTATTATACTTTACTGCCCTCATTTGGTTCCAGATGCATCTCTCTTAGCAGAAGAAATAAGGTCAGAGCCTCTTCCCCAAAGAGTAACGGAGCAGAGGAGGTGAATGGGGATGTCTCTGCACTGCCTTTGCTGTCTCACCTGGTGCAGATGTTGGTGCAGAGGGGCAGTGCTGCCGGGGCCATGGTGCACTGTGGTGAAGCCAGCACAGAGGAGGGGCTCACTAGAGCCCCAGGACCTGCACCCTGCGCTGCCCAAAGGGATCCTGAGCACAACAGAAGGGCTGTGGGCCCTGGAAAACCAGCAAGGTAAGACTGGCAAATACACCCAGCCTGGTGTACAGAGGGGAACTCAGAAGATGACCCACTGAGAACAGAAGGGAAGACACGGGGACACCGGGAAGAGGCAGCCCTGGCCAGCACCACTTACCGCATCACATGGTAGGTACCGGGCTCTAAGTCACACCACCAACACTCAGGTACAGGCCACCTCTGCTGCTCCTCACCACAACAACCAGAGGAAAACCACATCATGCAGTTATTTTATCCAAGTCACTGGCTTTACCACAGTGGGCTGGTATAAGGCACTGGTCCTGGAGGCATGGATTTGACGTGTGCAGCATCCCATTCCGGACCACACACGGCCTCTTAGAGCTGCTTGCCAAGGCTGGAGGCTGCTGTTCACCCTATCCTGCTCCACACCTGGCTCTGGACCCTCACTCCTCACAGAGCCAAGGCCAACATTGCCAGGGCTGGGGAAAGCCCAGTATGGAACCAGGAGGGACCTCAGGCTCATGAGGCCATGGGGACAGCACCCTGCTGTGCACCAACCTTCACTGCACAGCAGGCACTGCCCGGCAGCCCATCCACCACCATGGCACTGCTGGCTCTCTGCTCTTCCCTCAGTTTAAATGAGGTTCAGACCCAATAAGCTCTCTTCTTTATGGAGAAGATAACCCTTTCTAACAGAAAGCTGGCACAAGCAGAGCTGCTGCCTGTCCAGCAGCTCTGTTTGTCTACACTGAGAGCATTTACATATGAATTATGGCCACCTTCAGACTGAAATACAATGTTCTCTTTCATTTACACATCTTCTGCAGTTCTCCCTTCGTTGCAGCCCAATGAGTGTGCCAGGCCACGGGTGCTGAGGTTTCTAGGAACACCACTGCAGTGATGCTCCTCACCTGGGTTCCCCCAGCAGCCACCAGCCGTGCAGCTGAGCACCTCTTCCTAGGGTAAGCATCACCAGCGCCTGGGGACCAAAACCCAGCATCTCCTTCCACTACACCAGGAGGAGACATGGTCCCTGTCTTTAAAACGTGGCACACAGTGAGCTAAGCTGCAATGTCACCTGCCTGAACTATGGCGGATTTAAAATACAAACAACAGAGCCAGTGCTAAGGTAAAAAAAGGAGAAAAAAAACCCTAGACAATGGATGATCCCAATAATGGGAAAAGATAACAAAGCCCCTGGATCCTAGCATCTGGCACTAAATGCACTTTTCTGTAAACTGAATGGCGGCTTCCAAACTGCGCCAAGCATTACTCCTTTGCCAAGGCAGTAAACAGCTTTTATCAGCAATAATGATGGCATAATCCCAGCTAAAAAGGAAAGTAACATATGGCAGCAGCCCTACAAACACCATCCCAACAAAGTAGGGGGCATTTTTATTACAGCGTCCACTTGCAGAAAACCTGCCAGACTACTTCTCTCTTCTCTCCCCTCTTTTTTTACAGGTTATCATCTTCGCTGTTTGAGCTGAATGTGGCATTTGGGGGTTTTAAACTAATGAGTTCATTTTTCTAAGGGAAAAAAAAAGGAGAAGGAGGAGGCTAGGATACCCGGAACTGACAGATGACAAGGAACACAAACAGTCTTGTGAGAGGAACATATATGCTTAACACAGTGCTGGGGAAAAAAATAAATGCTGCTAAGATGCCACATTATTTCCAATATTATTATACAGTTTAGGCTTAGGTGCAATGCTGCGTTTGGAAAACAAATATGTGGGAAGCAATAATTCAGCCCTTGACCAATTTTTTTCTCTAATGATGCAATACGTTATATAGGAGCACTGCTAATAGGTCAGGTGTAAATCAGTGCAAATTTTGTTTACAAGCTGATTTCAAAAACAAAATTAATCTAACATTATTAACCTTTTTTAATGGCTGGCATCCTCATTTATATTTGAGGATCTAATATTCACAAAACGGATTTTAAGCCCATCCATGTATTTATCAAAAGCAGCATGTGAAGCACGTCGAGGGTGGACTAAAGGCTCGGTTGCCTTCATCCCCGTCTTGCTTTTAACTGATGGAACAGTGGTTTGCTTTCCCCCCACCTCTCCTCATTTGCTGAAACACCCTCCCCAAGAGAAGGAAGGATTCCACGCAATCTCATCGTGTCATTATTTGAAAACATTACGATTTGCTAATTATCATGCTAATTATTCTGCCCTATACGTTCGCCATCGTGTCGTACAATTAAGTGCAGAGCCCGAGCCGCTGTTTGTGCCATGCAAATGGCAGTGCGGATTGGGAAGCTGCTGTGGAAAAGTGGAGGAATGCACTAATATTTTTTTTGACATCTTTACCTATAAATATTTTTTCAGACTGAAAAATGTATCTAATAGCTCCACTCACTGATGTGCACTGCAGTTTACCACAGTGTCTATATTTCTGTTGTCAGTTTTACAGTATCTCCCTTCATTAAACCTATCAAGTTTTCCTTTTGATCATGCAACCAAGGCCAGAAGACAGATATCTTCCTGGAACAGAGCAGTCTGCCAAGTCTTTCACAAGACCAGCTTTAACCTCCCTATTGATTTTCTCAACACTGCAGCCATTCATTGTTTGTGACATTTGGCTGTCGGCTCTTTAACACCCTTCAACCAAATCAATTTCATATTTTTGTCAATGCCCTGCTAGAGGATGAGCGAAATGGGAAGAGACTTAGCATGATTTAGAATGTTGATTTTCTAGAGCGGTTTTATCTGTAGTTTTTACAAGCCTTATAAAGTTAATTCAACATGTTTATTTAAGCATACGTAATAAACCGGGAGAGAAGCACTACCAGAGTTAACTTTCAAATCCTCCAAATCTAAATCGTGAAGGAAGCTAAATTATTCTATCAATGTCAGTAAAAATAAACGGGTGGCAATCCTGTTCCCCCATAACCAGAATATGGCGCCGATACGCCCTGCACCTTCTGTGGGCTGCTCCTCCTGTGTTAGGAGAGGTAGTGAGGCTGAGCCCTAAAAGAGAAAGAGCTGTGCTTCTGAGCAATGGAGGCTAGAAAACAGTGCTTGCTGAGCAGGAGGTTGAGCCATGCTCCACGCAGGACACAGGGGAGACGGGAGTCAGATCCTGGGGGATGGAGGGTCAAGGGAGCCCTTAGGTGGCTCTGCCTGGACGTAGTCACCAGCCAAGACCCTCATACAGCAGTTGTACCTGTGAGTGCCCGGTTTCAGGGATGCTGTTCTCACCATGAGCAGCCCTGCCTACGAGCAGCTCCAAACCCTGCCAGTGGGAATAGGGATACGCTGCCCCAGGAAAGCAAAGAGGAGCCCTGAGCATGCCATGACACTGCGAGCCAAACCCTGGGGACTGGTAGAACACAACCACAACCCAACCGGCACTGCTGTAATGTGTTCATCACCAGACACATGTGGAAGGAGGTAGCTTAACGCCTGAGATGACACCAGTGGGTCCAGCCACAGCCCCACACTTCTCTCCAAGCCCACACACCATCACTCTGACCCACATACAGACCCCAGGGATGCATTTTGGGGTAGAAAATGCTCACGGACAGCCTGGGCTTTCCATGACCTCTTCCGGTATCTCCAAGCTGGGCACATGTATAACCATGGCCAAGCCCAGTGTGCCCCCCCCCCCAAGTGTGCAGATACTGTAATGGATTCATTTTTACACAACATACTCATCTGAAAGACCAGTGGCATTAAAATGCGGATTAACAGCCTGGCAGCTTGAACAGCTTATTTGGAGTCAGCAGGCACTGTGGTGTAAATATGTATTTAGGGCATTTTGAGGATGCATGTTAAAGACATGGAGGATTATACTCGTGCTTCTCTGCATCCTTGGATTTATGCTGTGTTTATTAGAAGCCTATAGACACCATAGGCTCGGTAAGTACTGCTACGGAAGCAGTCACTGCCTGTAATGATCTTGTCTGATCTTTTGTGCTTGCCTACACATCCCCTCATGCTTCTGGTTTAATCTCCCACCTAAAGACAGGACAAAAATGCTTTTGCTGAGTAGGACGAGGGACTCTCCTCACATCCTACCCCGCTGCAGAGGTTACCTGCAGCCCCCCGGCTCCTGGGGAGCCCGGACTGTCCTTCACATCCTTCCCCTCTATTTTTAACTGCTGATAAATTGGAGACTCCTGCTTAAACCACGTTGGTTTCAAGGACGTGGAGGACGGTGACAGTAGCAGTTGACACTTCATTACATCAGACGCAAACAGCAGTGGACCCCTCTGTCCCCCCAAGGTGCCTGGGGGGGATATCAGGGGCTGCTCCCATCCTGCGCATGCCCCTCAAGGTACCCAGCACTGCAGTGTGCACACCTCAGCCTGGCCCACGCATAGCAAGAAGCTGTGCCCCTGTGGCAGTTTGCTGTAGAACCCCAAACCTTCACAAGCAAGGGATGGCTCTTATGGGGTTCATCTTAATCCGTCCAGCTGCAGGGCAGGGGCTGCAACACTGCCAGCATCACATCCGACCATATTGTGGGAAAAGGCCTGATGAGAAATGAATGTGAAAAAGCAATTGCAAAAACCAGTTTTTAAGTGTCTCAGCCTTGCCCCTGGGGAAGAAGGACATGGTGTGTTTAAAATACTGTGCTTTAAATAAAAACACATTCTCCATGCTGCCAACCTATTTTGCTGGGTTCCTGATATTGCTGCTTCTGAGACCACGTGCACACCAGACCCCCTCCTCCCCTGGGATGCTGCAGGACAGCTAGAGCCAAGGTTAAAAATAAAGCTTTCAGAATGGTTTCCCAGCCTGGTGTCCTTCAAATGAGGAATACACGCAAACCAGTCCTCTGCTAAATCTCTGCTGATGGAGGACGGATGGGATGGATGGGACGGGACAGGCAGGTGGGATCCTATATGGGGTACCAGAGCAGGAGGAACCCTGACTACACATCCTCCCAATGCCTTTCTGACCTGAGCCCTGACACATTTTGTGAGTCGTTTCCCACCATTCCCCATTGTCACGTTCAATGCATGCAAAAGTCCAGGAGAGAAACTGCCTGATTTAACAAGAAAACCCATGGAAAACCAACAGTGTGGGTCCTCACCTGGTGTAAATGAGTGCTTCACTACCAAAGTCATTAGCAATTCGGCAAGATAAGGATCTGCCCCAGCATTTGGAGGTGTCTCAGCTGTGGGTTTTCAGCTCACCACAACTGGGATCCTCGTGCAGGGGCCCAAGCACTTGGTGGTGTTTTGGTCAGAGCTGCCTTTCAGTATCACAGTGAAGAAATGCACCCAGACTTTGTGAATTTAAATTAGTGGGTTTCAAATTTAAAGCAAAAACGTGTCCAGTCTCATGTGGGAAACATGTAATGATCACATTACGAGCAGAGGGGGCTGTGCAGGAGGAGCATTACCTGCTCCCATTCATCCCAGCTCACCCTCCCCTGCACTCAGAACAGCCATCAGTCTCTGCTGGAGTGCCCTGGCCTGGCCAGGATGTGGAGCTGAATGGCCCTTATCAGATGGGCCTCCTGGCAGGGGACCTGGCTGCCCCGGCACTGGGATCAAGGAGGTCCCAAAATACCAGAAACACAATTCAAAGCATTTTTCATGCCCAATGGAGCGGCAAAAGAGCAGCCTGGAAAATGTATTTTAATATATTTACTATCCTTTTTAGTTTTCTAGCCCCAGAAGAAAAGAGAGTTTCTTGTTTGCAACAGCCCCAGAATATTCCATTATTCCCCTGTTATTTTACTGTGGGATTTTTCCCACTATGCCCCAATATCCTCATATTTTCAGCTGCAGTGTGCTTGCTTTGATGATGCCTTAACCTAGAAATAGTCTGCAGTTGTTTACCCGCTGGTAGAGCTTCGAATATTATATTCTCACATTTTTAAATCAGTGCAGACACCTGAGACAAAAAGTGTCCCAAAAGCTGCCTACAAGAGCTACATGCTGGTCACTCTTTCTTGTCAAGGTTGATTTATTACCTCCTTGCTGTTCAATTTCACATTTTGTCCTCATCATATCCGTGGCTCATGATCATTCTAGGCTGACCCTTGTAGGGCAGGCAGGGAATATTGATAAAACAATTATCTGTTAGCCGTTCATTTGATTTTCCATTTCAATTACGGATTGCACGAGGCAAAAGGAAAAAGATTGCATCATTGATTTTTCTACCTTACAACAGTAAAGAGTTGCTTTGATGGTTATAAAATGAATGCAACTCAACCATGCTTTTAAAGGTCATATTTTTTGTTTTACTGTATTTCTTAAAAGCCTTAATATATGCAACTGTACGGGGGGAGAAGCCTGCCTCGTCAGATCAGATAACTCGATACAAAGCACACGCATGCCAAAGAAACACAGGTGAAAAGAAACCACTCTCTAATGTATTTACAATAAACCTGATCTTCCCTCGCCAAACTCCTTGAAACCATTCTGCAGCCACGATGCGGCTCTGGAGTCCAACGCCTGCCTGCAAATGCCTCTCCTCACATGTAGCTAAGGAGAATTTAACAAGCCCTTCCTGGCAAAGTGGCCTCCTGCCTGATGGTGAGCACCATGCTCCAGCTCCCGGCTCCGCAGCATTACTGAGCATTAAGTTTGTTCTGTTTGCACGACATGCAAAGGAGATGTATTATCCCTGCTAAAGAGAACTGTGTTAAAACTTCACCTATCTGAAGGGGATGATGATGTGCTCTTGCCAGGCAGTGATCCGGGACGGTCACACTGGCGCGGGAGCGGTGCTGAGCCCTCGGCACTCCATCACGGTTCAGCGCCCAGCTCAGCTCCGGGGGATTTTCACATGGCCGACCCTTGGAGAAGTTCAGCCTTTGATCAAGGTTTAGCGTGCCTGGAGTGGCCGTGGCGCAGGAAAGGGCTTCCATTTTCTGTGTCATAGGGTGCCAATGTTGATCTCCTTAAAGCCCTAGAGTTTTCTTCCAAGACTGGATTATGCTCAGCAATTAAGGTAATGAACTGGCTGAGGTAACAAAGCATAATGATCTCTTTTGTCCTCTGAATGCTTATGAACTCCGCTCATTCACAATAGTCTGGAATGCAAAGATTTCTCCAACACTGCGTGGCTTAAAACTGTGTAAAAATGATTACTTCCATTATGCCTTCATGGTTTGACATTTTTAATTTAAACACCTGTAATATTTAAGCATACTTCTCAGAACCAAAATACCCACTCTCAAAGAATGCTAGCTTACGTTCTTGTAATATTTTGACATCTTATGAGTATTATTTTAATGCCTGAAAAGATAATGTGATGAATCCATTGCAAATAGATCAAAATATGTGCGGAGGGGACTGCTTTGCGCTTTTTGTTTCAAAACAATGGGGTTTTCAAAATACGGCACAACAGCTGAGAGAGGAGCAATATTTTCAGGCAGCAGAATATTGTGTCAATAATGGAAAGAGCCGAACCACATTGTCTCTGCATATGCACAGGCAAACGCGACACAACTTTTGCTTCAAATCAAGCCCTTTTATGCCGTATTAAACGCCCGCTCGCACGCTGCAATCCCCTCCCAGCACAGGGCATTCTGATGCAGCTATTTCACTTCTTCTAAAGCGTTTACTTAAGGCTTTATTTATTTATTTAGAAACATCTGGTTACTACTTTGACATTTTTTTCCAGGTTTTTTGCATGATATAAACCTCCTGCACTGCAGAATCCACTGCACTCTGATCTTTCATCTTAACACATTTCCAGCCCCAAATTTCACTTCAATCTCACCTCATCTCTCCATACTACATTAACCCCTGGCAATTGCCTTCCAAATGACCCCATTAAGCTGTAATTGCCTCAGCAGGCCTGCACTTTCGCTTGTAATTCTGTACCTCTCATCTCCCAGACGTTCTCTCAGCATCATTTCGTGTTCTGGCTCCCTTCACTGAGCTCAGCTTATGACCTCGCTGCACCATGGCCGAAATGACTACTAAAAGCATAACAGAGACGGAATTCCATTACTTATTTTTAAAAGTTCTCTGGTGCCCTAATGTAATATTCTTTGGGGAGTGTTGTCAAGGATACCAAGCACCAGCCATTAAAACCTTTTGTTTCCCAAGGCATTCCGTCTTTTCTTAATAAATAAAGATAAAGAGAAGCTCATCCACCCTCCCCAAAGTCAGCGTGTGCTTGCAACGGTCTGGTACAACTTCAGTCCTTATTCTACCCCTTTTACACCCAGGAACAGGCTGGCAGCAGTGATGTGCTTTGCCCAGCACAAGTGCTGCTGTGTGCAGATAAATTAAAGCCATTGTGCAGATAATTCTGCAGGAGCAACTCTGCACAGTGCTGCCTGCCTTTAACATATGCTGCCTTCACACATGTAATGAAAATTAAAGCTGAGGTCCGAGCAGCTTTACGTGCGGACACAGCACAGAGAAGGAAGCAAAACTAAAACTGTCATATCCCACTGTCAGGGCTAACAGTCTATCAAGGATAATGGGAATCCCCAATGGAGGAGAACAAAACAGCATGGAAAAAGCTGGCTAATCCTTTAACCGGGTTTGTGGCTCAAATGTGTTAAGGAGGAACCTCCCGCTCACGGCTGTTGTGAGACGGCCAGGAGACATATATTTCAGATTGAAAATTAATTGGTGCTGGATCCAAGCAAGCCTTTGTAGCAAGCAGTAACCTTTTCATTTTATGGTCATGACACTGAAATATTAAGACCCCTCTTCTCCCATAAACTATATAAACAGAAGCACTCTGAAAAATGGAGGCAGTTTTTTTTCGGTGGCAGAGAAGGAGTTTTACCCTTAGTTCATAATAAAACTTAACGCCTAGGCTGACATGGTGGTAGGTTCCTGCTCAGAGGGCTCCAGTGCAGGCTGGGGCAGGAGATGGTGCGGCCCCCACATTGCAATGCTGGGACAGGGACCATCTCAGCATCCTCCTCCTCCGTGGGGCACCACCAGCAGCTCCCTGGCAGAGCAGGACGTGGCTACGTTTTGATCTCCACCGTCACTCCTGGCTGTCACATAGAAAGGAGCAGAACTTCACAGGGCCATTGTGGAGCTGGGGGCTGCCATAGCAGAGCCAGCTCCATGGAGAAGTGGCAGCAGAAAGGCCCAGCAGAGGCTGTCCAGCACAGGGTGATTCTGCTGATGTGACTTCCCCCTCAGGAAACATCTGCTTTTATGAGGTTGGGTGTTGGAATTGCTGGTGTTGGGATGGTGAATCAGAAGGGTCTGCACCTCATGCGTGACCTATTAGCTGTTTCCTTCAGCATCTGCTGCTCATCACCAACTGAGACAGAGCACTGGACCAGGTCAGCCCTCCATCTGATCCAGGAGATCCATATGGTTTGGGTTGCTTTTCTTTTTGAAACCCTATTTGTGGCAATAACGAGTTTGCATGGATTTTTAGCCATGAAATAGATTCCATACAGGATTCCAAACTAAAAGCAGATTCCTGAAAGCTTTTACAGGCCTGTGCCTAACGATTTTTCATGCCCATGGTGTTGGGAGGAGACACTGCTCATGGGACACTGCAACATCAGGACTGAGGCTATGGCATGTCCCCTTGACATTCCCTCAATGTCTCCCTTGATACGTGCATGACATCTCAGCAGGATGGTGTCTGTGAAGTCCCTCCCTTCACCCCAAAGTCACCTCCCCTGACCATCTTCTATGGAGAATCCTCATAGATAAGACGAGGAAATCAGTCTAATCACTGATCTGCTCCATAGGTATCAGAGATGAAAAACAAACCAGAACTTTCCCATAAGGGGGCAGTTTCTGCTGGCAGATGCCTGAGCTTGGCTCACTCCTCTGGCTGCGTGTGAGCTGCACATTGCAGCAAACATCTACAGCTCTGTATTTATTCTACACACTAGGCAGGAAATTTCCATTTCATGCATCGCTCACATTTTGTACTGACTCTGCGAAGTCAGTGCTTACACTTCACATAAAACCAGGAGGAACTCTAATTGCTTTGGTGTTGCTATTGTTTGAAAGCTCAGTTTAGGCTCATTGGGCGCCAATTCTGTTTGCTTTTCAGTAAAGCCGGTGGTAGTGGAGGGAAAAGCAGAGCCAAGAAGCTGAACAAGAAGTCATCCTAAGTACTTGGGCTATTTCTGCTTTCTTTCAAATGAACTCTGAGTTTATCATAGGCTCCTGGTCTGTAAAGCACAGATAACGCTGCTTTTGTCAACATCCTGAGAAGAGATTATCAGCGCCAACAAAAGCTGTGATCAGCTGGGTCTGCACCGGTTCAATTAGAAGCAGCCGAGGATCACCTTTACCTCCGGCTTTACACATTCCCAGAGCATGGGTGGCCTCTGAACATCACCTGAAACTCAACCTGACACGTTCCCCAGCACCTACAAGCAGCACAGTGCAGACAAACGCCTTCTCATGCAGTATTTTGGCTCTTCCTATTATCAGCTTACACGGGACTGAAATCCTCCACAGAACATTGGGCTTTTCCATGCAGAGGTTTCAAGTGTGGTACCAAAAACGCTCCTCAGAAGTGTTACAAATACCCAAACAAGTGAAACCACAAAAGATAAAGTGCCTCCATCTCCAAAACTTTGCAATATTTCTTGTTTGTCTAGTTACTGAAGTAAACACGAGTTAGAGAGGCACTTTATTGCCAATTCCAGAGTTCCTGGACATGTCTAATGAAAACAGCAAGTCATGAAGCATAGCATGGCATCAATGCCACAGCAGAGGCAACTGTGAAAAATGACTTGTGCTTCTCATACTCTAGAATCCTTCTCTCTTCCAAGAGACAAGAACTAAACTAAATAACTCCATGCCCCATTTACTTCTTACCTACCTGGGGCGAGGGAGGCATCCTTGAGCTCTTTGTATGAGGTACACTGGAGGGATGGAGCAGCCCGTCAATGGGGGGAAAGGATGAATCAAACCATCAATTTTTAAAGGACTATTTTCAGAGTGCCAGGGATGCCACTGTGGAATTAAACAGCAAAGGAGAATTGCGTGCGAGGTGCTATGGAAAAGGATCCCAGCTCCTCTCGTGCTATACCTGGTACCTGCCCTGATATACCCACAGCCCAGCATCATGGCACTAACCAGAAGGATGGAAACATACTAGTAGCCGGCATTGGACAGGCACCAATACAGAGAGACACAGGAGACACAGCGCCACAATCAGCAAACAGCAGCCTCAGCCCAAGCCATGGTTCCACTAAAACCAACCAAAGTGAAGCACACCAACAGAGACGAAACTTTCACCATCAAGGCAAGGAAGCCACAAACGCCCTGACATGACCTTGGAAGGGAAACAGAGCCCACCAGATCTCTACCCACAAGAGAGCAGCTGGAGGAGGCTGGCTCCTGGGTGTTGGGGATGCTTATTGCTCTGGGAGCAGAGCAGTTCTCTCCTGAGTTGCTGTGACACCAACGTACGAGGCATTAGGTTGCCTTCAAGATGCTTCCCAGCTTCCACAGAGAAGAAGGCTGGTAACCAGTCATGGAGAAGGCTGGTAACCAGTCATGGGCTGACAGGACAGATTTGCTGTGGGTTAGGGCTAACCTCCTCAGAAGGGACATTAACGGCATCATTAGGAGCCCTCCCACCATCTGTGCTGGGCGCTGGGATTGCTCTCTCCTTCATCTCTGGTTGCATGTGATGAATGGCCAAGAAGAAAAGCCAGGTGTTTCCCTCAGAAGGAGCTTACCCCTCCAGTGTTTCATCCATGTTTGGCTCACTGTGAGCCCACAGTGGAGGGTGAAAACCCAGCTCTTGCTGTGAAAGCTTCACAGGATCCCAGACTGGTTTGTGTTGGAAAGGTCCTTAAATCTCGTCCAGTTACAACCCGTGGCACAGGCAGGGACACCTTCCATTAGATCAGGTAGCTTCCAAAAGCATTAATCCTTTCTGGGAGCTGCAGACCAGCTTCCACACTGGCGTGGGGCTTCTCTCCCATCCAGAGCGATGGGCAGCCCCATGGCACAGGGCACTGTCCATCCTGGTGCCCAGCCTGCTCCTACCCCTACTCCTCAGCAGACACAGCAAGAGCTTTTACTGCAAATGCACATGTTGGCAGAGCCATTTTTAATTGAACAAATAAATACAATACCCTGCATCACCTTGCTCTGAACTTTGCACCAAGAGTGAAATCTCCTGTTTCCACCAAAGCAGTTTGTATCCTAAAGGACACATGTGGTGAGCTCCATTCCTTGCTCATTTTGGCTCCTCGACATGTTTACTTTTAACTCCTGATTAACTCCTACTCCCTGAACTCCCAAAGAAATCCTCAGTTATTTCCCCTCCTTTCCTGCAGCCTCTGTCCCCAGAAGACACAAAGTGCTGCTGTTCCACTGCAACAACACAGAACCATTCAGTAGTCCTAATATCTTACCCAGACTTACTCGGTCCACGATACATTAACCCCTGTGCAACAAACCTGAATGAACTATAGATGGGTTCTGTAATTCAAAGCAAGAACTGAGGAAGAAAGAGGAAATTATGTGGATAATAAGACACCCAAACCCCCTCCAGCAGTGCTGCCGCAGTGACTACTCCAGCAAAGCACCACTCTGCAGCAAAGACAAATGATGAAAACTAAAAGCATCCACAGTCACTATTATAAAATGCTTCATGTGAAACAAAATACTCTTTTTTCTGTAGGTAAAAATGATACAAAGCAGAAGCTGACAATAAATTTTTCCTTTCAGTTTTAATCAGGCTTCCTGTTGTAAAAGCTCAGCAGACAGTGACGCGAGACACTGCCTCCCAACTTCGGTTCACCTTTGCCGTTCCACCAGGGACACCGTGTCAAGATTGTTCAGCTTTTTTGATGAGTGCTGCGTGGGTAACTAATGTGTAAATGCAGATACGTATAGAAAGCGGTTTTGACAGTGATGTATTGCAACTGGTTCCAGATGTCGGCGAGGGATGCTTGGCCAGGCACCTGGGGCTCGCCTGCCACGGAGCTGCACCAGCACCAAACCAGTCTTCAAATAGATCACAAGGCTTTAACTCTCCAATTATAATCTTATTAAACAACCATCACTCGAGCTTCTGCTTCTCCTCTTCCAGGATGCCTATGAAATATCTCTGTGTTGTTGCTCACGTTTTAATTTTAATTAAGCGGAGATAAGCTGCAATGTGAAGCATAGCATTAAACCCTGCAGTTTGTCAATGGGAAACTTAAAAGCAAGCTGTTGAATAAGTCAAAATTAACCTTATATTAATGTTTAACATTTTTTATATCGCAACACCAAAACTTGCACACTGCACATGCCATACATGTAATTAGATATCCCCTAACTGCTAAAGCAAATGTTGAAATGGTGCAACAAATACTGCATTTCCCATGGAAGATTACAAACAGGGAGTGGATTTCCCTTTGATATTGGAGCAAACTGCTGTGGAGGTTGTTTTAAAGCAGGTGGTCTGTAAAATCCACTGGAACACACTGCTGAAACCCCCGAGTGCCCAGCCATGGTTTGTGTCCATTGTGTCAAGGACTGGGCAACATGCATATGCCATCATGAAGGACAAGCATGGCATTTCACATGGGGGCTGCAGGGTCTGATGTCCCCAGTACCTCCCTGCCTACACACTTCCTCCTCACTCATTAACAAGGGGGGATTTAAATACAACTGTGTATTGAAAAATTAAGTGATTAATTAGTGCAGTAACAGTCACACTCGATGCACAATTACTGCTGACAAGCCGCTGGATGCTGCGGCCGGTGTGTACCCAGGCAGAGTGCATGTCACATTCCAAGGAGCAGCGTTTAACCTGGAGCACTGATGAAGTTGCACTTGTTACAGCACAAGTGTTTGTAGCTCAGCTCCAACATCAGTGTTTGGTCTAAGGGGAATCTTTTCAAACAACCTGTCTGTCTCCCTCCTCCTCCAGCACAGAACTCACAGTGCTCTCGGGGGATCACCCTCAGCCACGCTCCCTCCTGCGGGTGTGATACCAGGAGCTCGTTGATCAAGATAGCTGCAGAAAGCAGGCGGGCTGCTTATCCCAGAACAAAGAGGGAGACCTGTGCTGCTGGTTCCCTCTATTGCATCAAAGGGTTCAGGATAGGTTTAATACATGCACTAGGAGGAATGAGGAGTGGTGCTGGGAATGACGCTGCAGCACATGGGAATTACACCTTCCACCCCAAGCTCTCCATCCTTCAGCACCCTGTGCTGGGCTTGGAGCCCTCGTGATCAATAACCTTATTATGAGTAAATTGTTTAACTACAGCCTGCTGAGGTGTGCTGGGCCTGGTGTCACTCGGTGTATTGATTGGGGGAAAAAAGACAGACTGACCAGTCCCTGTTACTTTTCCAGCTGGATCATCACATTTATTTCTGACCTGCATTTAAATGATCAACCTTTAAAATTTCATTACTAGCACAGAATACACTAATGAATGGTGCCAGATAGCACAAGAACCATAAACTATAACTTCTATTCTGCTTATAGGGCTTCTGTTATGACAAATCTTTATTAGCCATTTGTGGCATAACATAAACCACCCAGAGCCAGGACTGGGCTTCTTTTGCCATCTCCTACAACTGGAAGGATGGAGACCGTCCCAGCCTGGAGAAAGTTTCAGGGGCATTCTGATTGACCAGGGAGCTTTTTCAATGACATGCGCTGCATTTTGAGTCAGTGCATAGAACCAAAGAACCTTGTGCTTCACTAAAGCAGAAACTGATAAAAAATGGCCTTTTCCTGCAGTCCATAGGCCAGGATAGGAGTGAGATGATACAGATACCTCATACACGGCATGTTAATGTACAAGAGCATCCTGGTGTGAACAGCCTGGCTGCACAAGCGTTTCTCCAGAGGACTGGTTGTGTGCTGATGGTGAGGAATGGTGAACATGGATGTACCAGCACTTCCATGCTCAGCTTTAACATTACTGACAGCACTGTAGCAATTCTACTCTGATTTTCTATATAATCTTCTGTTTCGTGGCTAACAAACTGGTCAGAACTTGTGTCTGGAAAATACCAACATGATTTGGGCAGTTAATACCAAGACAGAATATTGGGCAAGTAATTAAGATGGTTGGATAATTGCAAGGAATGTTAATTCTTCCAGGCTTTGTAGGAGAGAACAAGGGATGGTTTGGGACCAAGCCTCCCCGTCAGGATGTCACATGCAGTGCGGGAGTGCAAGATGTGGTGCACAGAGGCCCAGCAGGTGCCTACACATATGACAAGCCACAGAATCCCACAGAAAATTCCCACTGTTCTGGGTGTGCTGCTGCTGCTCCGTACCTTTCACTGCCTTTGGAAGATGAGGAGGAGGATTATGATGAGACACGCAATGGGGATTATAGAGAGACGGGTCCAGATCAGAGATGGGTTCCCACCTCTGGATCAGACCCCCCAGCTCTGCACAAGCCCTTTGCAACAAAAAAGGCTCCTTTCCCTCCTTTATGTTGTGCACTGGGATGGGTTTGCTGAGTTAATAACCATAGGGAACACAATTCATACTCCCAGCAATGGATGTTCAACTGGAGTGCCTGGTCTGACCTGCCACCAGGTCTATAGTGTCACACTGCGGGGTGCAGAGCCTCCACACACACACACACGGTTATAGCAATACAAAAGTTGCTAAGAAGCACACACATTTCACCAGTGCCATTTGCCACCATACTACAAATCAGCAGCATATTTAGAGAACCATCCATATGCATCTCCTTCGAGGTAAAATAGCAAATGAGCTCAGATTTGGGCTTCAAACAGATAGGATGTAAATGCAAGTAGGAAATATATTTGGAGGCTAAGTTGGGAGCCCTTTCTCACGCAGAGAATGCTCAGTGTGGAATGGCCTGGCAGACAGGATCAGCCAGGCAGAAAGGCTGAGATCATTCAAGAAACAATTAGATAGCACCGTGTGCGGAGCAGAGTACTTAGCTGGGAATGCACCCTGATGCTCCGATGGGCTTTTACTCAATTTAACAACATATCTCACAGCCTCTGGTATCCTCTCCTCTAGGCCTGGGCAGCGAGTTGGGAAGAACTTTCCCAAAATGCATATGAAAACACTTCCCCAGCCTGTGATAAGGGCAGTGAGAAGCCTCCTGCAGGCAGAGGTGAGCACACTGCATTTCATAAGCTGTTTGAGACACAATCAGGTTCTGATGTCCAGGACGGAACCAGGACCACAGCATCAGCCTGTTCCCACCCTGTGGCATGAGGGTCTCACCTGCTGGTGCTGATACGGAGCCACACGTAGTGCTGCGGGCAGGAGGGGGACCAACCACCACGTCCCCATCTCACAGGCCAGTGGAGAAGAGGCACAGCACCATGGGGACACGTTTATTCTCTGTAGGAGTCACCAACATGCTATCTGCATGAGGACTGCTCTCCTGCAGCGTGCGGGAGAGGAACAAAGTCAGGTTCAAGCATCGAGCACCCGCGACCGCCTGTCTAAAAACAGCACTTGAAACAAACTCTGCTAAATGCGACAGAAACGCCTGCATCCCATTGACACGAGGCCCCATGCTGGGACTTGAACTAACAAATATTTCATGATCTGGATGGGAAAATCTACAAATGAAAAAGAAATTACAGTAGGCACACAGCCCTCCGCCAGCAAACTCATAAGAAAAGGAGCTAAGAGACACTAAGGAGGCACGGTCACTGGTCATGAATATTCACCCAGAAAAATAATAACAATAATCATAAAAAATTGCATTTTAGGACATCAGCATTAAGAATACGCCGCTTTAAAATGTGCTCTTTATCTCAGAGACAGCATGAGTGTACACCATGTGATGGAGCAGTTGCTATGGTAATGCTCTTTATTGAATAGCAGACTAAACAAGTGCATAGAGAGCCCATTTACAGAATAGCATGTGCAAGTCCATGAAACTCATGTAACACACCAGCATGGGAGCAACTGCCCCCAGCCTGGGGGGTTCAGAAACACATCAAGTGCAGAGGGCTGGATCTCTGCAGGAGTTTTAACAGCAGCATGGTTTATTCCCAAGGTGTGTGCTGGTGCTGCAGCTCCTCATCCCCACAAGGACAGCAGTAAGCACACAGGACAGGGCACTGCCAAACTGTCCTGCTGCTGGCCCTTCCTTTGCTTAGGCTCTACAAGAGCAGCACAGCATGGGACAGGGGACTGCAGGGGTGCTGCAGCCTGTAGCAGAGGAACAGCCCCCACCAAGACAACTAGTACAGCCAGCTCCACTCTGCTGTCTGCACATGGCAAAAGGAGATACCCCATGGTCAGGCTGTGGTGCTCAGGGTAGAAGAGCCAAGCTGAGGCTCCTCAGAGGCATTCAAAGATGGAGGGTGATGCTCACCCAAAGGGACAGTCATGGCACCTTGTGTTCCTTGTGGGAGCCAGAAAAGGGGCCACCAGGACATGAGCAGCACAGGGTGGCTCCTTTCCACCAGCCGGGAACAGGACTCATAAACCAGGGTACAGCTACAGTACAGGAGAACATGAAACAGGAACAACAGAAACCATCTCCTATGCCGTGGGCACACAGCACTTCTGGCAATATATAGATAAGCACGTGTGTGCATGAGCCACTGCAGGGATGTAGGGAGCCAGGGGGCACTGGGCAGAAGCAGGAGCCGCAATTCCCTCCAGGTACCACCAGACAGGACCCTCCTGCTGTGCCCACCATGACAACCTGTACGAGGGCTGGCCCTGCCCACCAGCACCATGGCACCCTTGGCATCAACCATGTAAAACCAGTTCCCTAAAGTACCATGCCGCAAGGAGGGAACAAAACTAACTTTGCATTCTGCCATCACTTCCAAAACTTGTTTGCAAACATTACATTTTTATTTTACTTATTTAGGGAAAATTACACAATTCTTCATAGCACAGTTTAAAAATAACTCCACTATTAATGCAGGCCCTTTATTTAATCACTGGCTAATTTACTCCTGACAGAAAGTAAATTCCACTATTTTCTGTGAGGCTTTATGAAATTGCCATCATTTTTAATTAATTCTTAATTAAAATATATTACACCACAGCTTCTACCCATCTCTCTTGATATTCTAACATAATCAATTCAAGACCATTTACATATCATTAATTAAAAGCCTTCCTCTCTCATCCTTAAAATCATAATGAGGCTCTATTTCTCATTAGCAGCCTTTAAGGGATAAAATAACAATACAGACAAGAATGAACGGTAATTTCAAAAACCTCTCTTCTGCTCTTGCAGCCCTCAGACCGGACAGTGACACTTGTGAAGTTCACTAACGAAGAGGTTGCAGAGCGTTTTGCATAGCCAGATAACTGTGCCGCACCGCAGGCTCCGGAAGCATCACTCACTAAAGTAGTGAGCAGTTGGTTTGTGCTCATGGTGCCAGCCCCGGGTGAGGCACCGTGGGAGGTGAAGGGTCCCTCTGAACCCCAGGACCATCCTCGTGCTGAGGTGGGACATCCCGTGCATGTGGGACACCAGCCATGCACACACCTCAAGCCCTAACTCATGTTAAATCAGAATCCCAAACTGGTTTGGGTTGAAGGGACCTTAAAGCTCATCCAGCTCCAACCCCCGGCCATGGGCAGGGACACCTTCCACTAGAGCAGGCTGCTCCAAGCCCTGCCCAGCCTGGCCTCAAACACTGACAGGGATGGGGATGGCTCCATGCCCCACATGGATGGCTCCAGTCTCAAATCCAAAGAGCCACCAGCAAAACAGATCATCTTCAGCTTGTGGGCTTTTGTCCGAAGCTGCAATGACTCCCCACATTGCTTGCAATTGCCACATGCAAAAATGCTTCGAATCCTGAGACATTAAATATGTGCAGGGACAATAACAGATAGAAATTCAAATTCATATGCTTGGTTGTTTTCTGGTACCTGCCAGGACAGGATGAAATACATCACATCAGTGTTAGTAAGGCTGAGACAGGGAAGATAGTGTTAACCCCCCGTAATTAAACTCCAGAGCCAGGATATGTTTCACGTGCTCATAAATGAGCTGTGATATATTCTGCTACTGTAAAGAATTACCATTTATTGATAACGAAAGGTAAAAATTAACCACCTATTCAACGATTCCTTTCCTCTTCTCGAAGTTTAAACCCACATACATCTCAGAAAAGATTTACTGCATCTGCTGCCTTTTAACTTGCTATTTTCAGTATTTTGGCTGCGAGTTGGGAAATTAATACAACTTCCACCATGGTTCTTTTCATGATTAGTGTAAAATAAAATTTCATGGCCTACCTTTTGTCTTGAGCAGCTGGGACAACGACTGCTTTTTTTTTACACTCAAGAAGAGCTGAATTAGACCTTAATTTGTTATTACCTTTTTTTGTTAACACAGTTTATTATTCACAGCAATTCCTAGGCAGACCCTGGGCAGGGAAGGGAAGCAGAGCTGGTATCAGAGAGTGACAAAAAACAACAGGAGTAATAGACAAAAAATCAGATCTATGTCTCGGGAATGTTATGCAGAGTTATTGTCACCAACATTAACGATATCTAGGTGCTGCATATCAGGCAAATCAGATTTATATCACTGTCTTCTGCCAATTGCAGGTGCTCCACCACAACTTGTCAAGACAGCCTGTCTGAGTCTTCACACGTCAGACAGAATCACAGCACTTGGTGTTTTGGTCTGTTGACAGCAATTTATTTTGATGTGTTGTCACAATACAGAATTCTTCGAGGCTCTGCACCACGGTGCCAGCGAGTCCTACTGTACTTTCCTGCTGCCAGATGCTACAGGTTCGGAGAGGGGGAAAACACTGACAATTTATTAATAACAAAAAAAAGAGGGAGATTTTGTAACTGTTCTGAAGATGATCGAGCCAAGATGAGCTCTGAGAGCATGGCTGGGGGACAGGGAACCGGCAGTGTCCCATAGGATGGGCACTGGAGGGACCAAGGTGAGCTCTGAGAGCATAGCTGGGGGTCAGG